>CATKHJ010460252.1:0-11213 GCA_949750685.1 Vernicia montana
TTAATTAATTCAGTTTCTAATTAACATGCCTCTTAAAGTGATAAAAGAAAAGGATTAAGGAAAGGGGATCATATTGAGGAAATGGGGAAAGCAATAATTATGCTAGAATAAAAGAACTAAAAGAAAGGGAAATTAAAGAAAAGGGGAACATGCAAAGCAAAAGGGGAAAAAGCAATAACAATAAAGCAATATAAAAAGAAACTAAACTAAAAGAAAAACAAAAGCAAACAAAACAACAAAGAAGCAAAACAAACTTCAAAACAAATAAATAAATAAATGAAAAAGGAAGAAAAAAAATACCTTTTGAAGACGAGGCTTGGGGACGTATGGACGGAGCCGGTGACCGGATTGCAATTTCACCTTGACTCGACTCGGCAGAACCACATCTTTCGAACGGCTACTAGGACGGTGCTTTTAGGAACTTCCTCGAACTGTCTTGAGGAAAGAAACCACGAACGACCACCCAAAAGAAAACTTTTAATTGAAAAGGCAGTTCTTTCAAACCAAGCCTTAAAAAAATGCATGCTTTTAATCAATTAGGTTTGATTTAGCAAGTGAGGTGTGTCAAAATGAGTTGGGGGAGGGTAGTTTATATAGATAGAGAGGCTAGGAAAATTTTTCATGTTTTCCAATGTGGAAAAACTGACCAGAAATGGCAAAATCGCACAGAGCCATTTTGGGACTGCACACAGGAAAAAATGGACTGCACAACACTAATTGGGACCGCACAGGGCAAGGTAGGACCTCACAGGGCCTATTTGGGACTGCACATACCCTGTGCGAAATCGCACAGGCCTTGTACGATTCCTGGGAGCCCCTGTGCGGTTCCTGGAGGCCCCTGTGCGATCACCCAGGCCAAACCGTGGTCGGTTCTTCTATTTTTTTGATCCTTTCTTGCCCGTTTCAGTTTTCGAGTCCTTTTTGCATGTCCGTGGGTTTAGACGGCGCGAAATTCAGGGTTCACACACCCGAGTTGGGCTGCCTACGTATCTCTTACATCATTTTTCTGTTATTTTCTTTCAGGGAGAATTAGGTCCACGTAGTTCTAATTACAGTTCTTTGAAGATATGAGAAACTACCTATAGACACTACATTCAGACAAAGTATCTCTTAGTTGATCTAGGTTGCAAGGATTGGGGGATTTATTCCCGTCCACGTCCATGAGGATAGCGCCTCCGCCAGATAGGATCTTTTCGAGTACGTACGACCTAGCCCAATTTGGTATGAACTTTCCTCTTAGATCGTGCACAGGAGCTCAGATATTTTTTCAAGACCAGGTTTCCCTCTAGCAAACCCCTATCTTTCACCTTCTTGTTGAAATGTCTGGCGAGTTTCTGTTGATAACCCTGAATTCTGTATATTGCATCCATTCTTTTCTCATCGATGGCATTCAACTGGCCGTGATAGCCTCTAATCCACTCTACTTTGCTTAGCTGGCTTTCTCTTATCACCCTAGCAGAGCGGATTTGCATTTCAATGGGGAGGACAGCCTCCATTCTGTAGACTAAAGCATATGGGGTTGCCCCTGTGGGAGTGCGGACGGTGGTTCTGCACCCCCATAAGGCGGCATGTAGATGCTCATGCCAGTCTATGTGCTTCACAATGGAATTTTGTAGAATGGTTTTGATGGTCTTGTTGGCAACCTCAACTGCCCCATTAGTCTGTAGCAGGTAGGGAGAGGAGCGGTGATGCTGGATTCCTTCTTTTTGGAGCAGTCGTACTACTTCTTTCTGAAAGTTGGAGCCATTATCAGTGATTATCTCGAAGGGGGTTTTGAACCGATAAAGGATATTGGTTCGAATAAAATAGGCCACCTTCTTAGAGTTCAAGACCTGATATGGAACTGCTTCAATCCATTTTGTAAAGTAGTCTACAGCTACTAGAATGTATTCATGACCACTAGAGGACTTCGGAGAGATTCTTCCGATGACATCTATACCCCAAGTGGCAAAAGGTCATGGAGTCGCTATAGGATCTAGTGGCACAGGAGGCCGATGCTGTAGCTTGGCAAATATTTGACACTTATGACATTTCTGCACATAGTTCGCACAATCCTCATTCATGGTCAGCCAGAAATAACCCAGATTCATGATTTTCTGAGTCAAAGCAATGTCGTTCATATGCGGGCTCCTTCCTCGCCATGGACCCATTTCATGATCTGTTAGGCTTCTTCTTCAGCCACACGATCAGTCAAGGAGACCACAGATGCACCTGTCATACGGTTTACTAATAAGTAAATGTGAGGCAAAGGAAAGTCATCTTTTCAGGCAAGCTTTGTTGAGATCCTGTAGTCAACACATACGCAGACTTTTCCATCTTTCTTGAGGACAGATACTATGTTGGCTAAACATGAATGGTAAGTGATCGATTTTATGAACTGGTTGTCGAACAACTTGGTTACCTCTTCTTTGATCATCAAAAAAACCATTCTGCCTTTATTCTGTGCAGCTTCTGCTTAACAAGCTTCATGTGTTCGTAGGTTGGGAACTTGTGAACCGTGATGCTTGGATCTACCCCCACCATATCCTTGGGTTCCCATGCAAAACAGTTTAAGAACTGACAAACCTTTCCAATCAATGCATGTGTATCATGATATGTAGATGCAATGTATGTGATTTTGGATTTTTCCTCTGTGCCAATAATTAATTCTTTGCTTTTTCATTTTTATTTATTTATTATTATTATTTTTTTGTATCATTCAGACTGGATTCAAAAAAAAGAAGGCACATGAGATATACGATGAAAGATAAAATTCAAACTTTTTCATTAAAAGTAGTATCAAAATTTAAAAACAAACTCAAAAGGAAAGCTAGACTTAGCAGATTCTGACTCTGGTCAATTATAGACCCAAAAGGAGAGAAACATGACTCGACAAAATCTGACTCTAAATTCGACTCAAAAGAAAAGAAAGAAACATAAGACTCGACAGACTCGGACTCAGACTCAGGATTGACTGGACTCAACTTGATTGCTGGGCTCGGACAAGGGCACGTCAGCTAGGCCAATGTTCTCCTCAAAATGCTAGTCATTAGGTAGGTTAGATGGATCTGGTAAGGTGCGTCCTTGCTCAATTTTTGAAATGAGGGAGTGTTTAGGTTAAAGACCAAATGTCTTGGGCTTAAAGTAAGTGAAGTGCCAAATTTTTTTTTTTTTTTTTTTTTGAGGTAGAAAAGGTGCCAAATGTCTTGGGCTTAAATTTTTTTGGTAAAAGGGGCTTACTGGGCCAAAGGTATTGGGCTTTGAGGATCAGGTCTTAGATTGGAGGCCAAAAAGGTTTTGGGCTTAAAGATGATGATGGGGCGAATGTTTTGGGCTTAAAAAAGGTGAGTGCCAAATACCTTGGGCTTAAAAGAAAATGTGCTAAATATTTTAGGCTTGAGGTAGGTGAGGGGCCAAAAGTTTTGGACTTAAAGTGATGGTGGGCCCAAATGTCTTGGGCTCAAAAGTGCTGAGGTGCCAAAAGTTTTGGGCTCAAGGTGATGGTGGGTCAAATGTTTTGGGCTTAAGGTGATGGGATAAAAGGTGTTCACTAGGCCAAAGGTATTTAGCTTTGAGGATCAATTTTTTTTTTTTTTTATTGGAGGCCAAAAGGTTTTAGGCTTAAAGATGATGGTGGGCCAAATGTTTTGGGCTTAAAAGAGGTGAGGTGCCAAATACCTTGGGCTTAAAAGAAAATGTGCTAAAGGTTTTAGGCTTGAGGTAGGTGAGGTGCCAAAGGTTTTGAACTTAAAGTGATGGTGGGCCCAAATGTCTTGGGCTTAAGAGAAAAGGTGCTAAAGGTTTTAGGCTTGAGGTAGGTGAGGTGCCAAAGGTTTTAGACTTAAAGTGATGGTGGTCCTTAATGTCTTGGGCTTAAGAGAAAATGTGCTAATGGTTTTAGGCTTGAGGTAGGTGAGGTGCCAAAGGTTTTGGGCTTAAAGTGATGATGGGCCTAAATGTCTTGGGCTTAAAAGTGCTGAGGTGCCAAAAGTTTTGAGCTCAAGGTGATGGTGGGCCAAATGTCTTGGGCTTAAGATGTTTGGATAAAGGGTGCTTATTAGGCTAAAGGTATTGGGCTTTGAGGATCAGTTTTTGGATTGAAAGCCAAAAGGTTTTGGGCTTAAAAGAGGCGAGGTGCCAAATACCTTTGGGCTTGAAAGAGGTAACGAGCCAAAAGTATTGGGGCCAAAAGTGTTTGAGGTTCGGATGAATGTTGATTCTTGACTTGGTTCAAGGTATGCCCTAGACTCGATGCTTGTATGCATGGTTATATCGTGATGCATGTCGAAAAATATTTCATAGTTTACATGCACAAGGTCTTGATTATTATGGTACATGGAACCTAGGGTCATAGGCTAAGGCAATTACATGTACAAAGGGTGAAGGGTAGCTTGGTTTAAGGGTCCTCGTCTCACTAGAGCATCGATATACCTAACCACATGTGAGTCAAAGAGACTCGCGTGGGTCCAATAGTACGGATTGCTCATTACACCACCGAAATGATCGGGGATTCATCGCGGGGTGGAATGCTTTCGCTATCTCCCAACATACTCAAAGAGAGTTGTCAAACCAATGCTACTCACTATCCAAAAGTTTTCCTAAATCTAGGGTTTAGGCAAGGAGCCTTTATTATGTAACAGTGAAGCATGAAAGTCAAATTAAACTCAAGTGCCAAATGGAAATTATTTTAGAAAAAGTTTTAACCAAATAGTAATCCTCTTATTTGCTTTCCTTTTATTGAAAAAGGGTGGCAACTAGTCCCCAGTGGAGTCGCCAACTGTGAGGCCTCACCCGAACGCTCCTCCCCTCGCTCGAAAAAATTTTATGACTTAAGGAAAGGCTAAGCGATATTTAAGGAAGGTTAATGTACGAATTTCGGTGCTCACGATTAGAAGCGGTTATCGCCTCGAAAAATTAATTTGATTTTTGAAAAGGTTTGGGAGTCGCCACCCTAATTTATTTAAATGGAAAAATTAAGGAAAAACCCTATTTGACTCCATTTTATTAATCTTTAATTAATTTACCCAAGGATAAAGTCACTAATACTCGAACCAGGTTGAGATCGGGGACTAGATTTTTGGTTTTAAAATAATCTCAATTTGGCTTTTAGTTTAATTTGACTTTGAAAATTGATTTCATGAATGACAATTTATAATGCATGAGCATGGCATAATTATGAGAGGTACAAGGAAAATAAAGAACAAGTATTTAAAGAGCGAGTATTTAAACAATTACAAGTAAATGAGAGTATTTCTTATAGCCCTTATGGGTACTAGAGAAATCACAAGATCGCTCATTTACTCCAAAATAATAACTAATAACATTAATTAAAATTTACATTTATAATGGATTGAAATTTAAAAATAAAAGGAGAAGTGGATTGGTTGGGATTTGGATTTGAGGCTTGGATTTAGATTCCAAGCGTGCCTACGTACCCCACTAAATGGGGATCAAAACTCACGTAGTTCATTCCACTATGAGGTGGAGGGGTTTAGGGATTGGTCAAATTGATTTGATTTGATTTGGGGTGATTTTGGGGTTGGTGAGATAAGATGATGTACCTTCTCTTTAGGGGGATTTTGAGTGGGCGGGATGATTTTCCGGACCGAAATACTATTTTTTCGGTTTTGATTTTGAAAAAGGAATTAATTTGGTGACTTGATTGCTTAATTACCCAACTTAAATTAATTAAAATGATTAATTAATCAAGTTGAGTGAAAACTAATTGAAAAATTAATTAATTAATTAAGATTGATTTTTAATTAATTAATTAATTGAGAGTGGGTGGAAACTAATTGAAAAATTAATTAATTAATTAAATAATTAAAATTGATTTTTAATTAATTAACTAATTAAGATTACTCAAAATGAGTAAGAAGACTAATTAGAGAGAGAGAGAAGAGAGCAATTGGATAGCAATCAATAAGAGCTCAAAGGTGTGAAGAAAATGAAGGAGGAGAAGGTGGTATTTATAGGCAAAGTGAGGTGAGGGTAATTTGGGAAGAGAAAGTGTGAAAAGACCAAAAAGATAGGGTTAAAAAGGCTAAAAAATGGGCTGAATGAGGGGTAAAATGGAAAATTCAGCGAAAAAGGGGGACAATCGCGACAGAGACTCGCGGACGCGCGTCACTCGCCAGATATGGCGGCAGCGGCCTCCAGGGTGGCTGGCGGACGCTCCAAAGCTGCCAGCCACTTTGGCGGACATGTCAGTACGGACTGACACATGTCAGTTTCGTACTGACACGCTTCAGTCTGGCGCGTCCGCAGATCCGCAGGCTAGCCCCAGGGCCATCCGAGTGGCAACGCGACAGTGGGTTCTCAAGTCGGTTTTTTGGGTTTTTCGGGGCTTTTGGGTCAGTTTTTTAAGACTTCTGAGTCAGTTTCCGAGGTATTCTAAGGTCCAAAAAATTACCGGTTAGTGGCGGTAGATCCAAAATTAATTATCAAAAATTTTGGCAGTCAGTTTTGGTAAAAATCCGGTCAGTTTTGAAAAGGTGTTGTCTGGTACAGAAAGTCCAATTGGGGTCAAAAAAGTATCAGTCTCCTTGTAATATTATGCATGAAAATTCATTTTTTTGAGGGGGCGCTACCCCCTTGACTCCTGCCCTCTAATCGACTAGCGGGACCGCCATACCGACTCTGCGTAGCGCACGAAATTTAGCAGGTGTCAAGTTGCAGCAGCATCTTAAGGGTGCAAAATTAATGGTTCACATTTACATTAAGGTAAACTAAACTTGGTAAGTATTTATGTTGATTAAATTGATTTTGAGCCCTGAATTAAATTTATTTAATTCCAATTTGCAGTTAGAGTTAAATTATTTTTCTCTTCTTTCTGAAACGTTAAATATCTGAGCCCACCATTTTTAATAATAAAATTTTTCTTTCATTAAATTGTTTATTTTATTGCTCTCGTATCTTTGTTGGCAATGTGTGATTATCGTTGCATGTTCATGTCCAAAAGTGTATGATATTGAATACTACACCAAGTTTGAAGTTTTTTTAGGTTTTAGGGTTTTCTTTATTTGTATTATTTCTATTTTCTTTGTAATTTGCCAAAATTTATAATTGTGTAATTTTTATTTTTATTTTTCATATATGTATTATTTTTAGATATATATAATACACTCTTGTACTTTGTAATTATTTTTTTTAATGTAATATACCTTTATATTTTGTAATTAGTTTTGATTTATTTCAATAAAATTAATTCTTTTCTTTTTTTATATTTTCTTATTTCTCATTTTTCTTTTCTGTTATTAAGGGATTGTTGATATTAACATAATAATCAATAAAATCTCAAAAAGCTCAAATTAAGCCCAAATCAAATTAAGATTTCATTTTCTTCAATTGATCTCACTCTTATTCATTTAAATAAAAAGAGTCCAATTTTAATATAAGCAAATAGAAGAACATTCATTCTTTAGTTAAATCGAAAAATAATATGAGTGTGCACTAGATAAATAATAAAAGATATATATTCAAGGCCAATTTCATATTTTGAAAATTAATGAATAGAATGCATAACAACTTCCCTATGTATTTGTGACTCTCGAACCCGAGTTTTGCTTTAACGGACCAATTCTTAAAGGTTTTCAACTGAACCTTTTAAAACAAATCAGTATGTGGCGATTCTATTTTTATTTTTAAAATTAATTTATTATTTTTCACCATTCTTGTTGCGGCGTCAAAAAGATTGTTACAAATGGCATGAAAATGGATTAGGAAATAAGTTAATTGCCATGATTTTTTATTTTTTTTTGCACCAAGCCATGATTTGATTTAATATTAATTGATATGGTTTGCTTTAATAATAATTATAATTGTTTGCCTTAATTGATTAAATTCGTTTGAATTGAATTCAATATGATATAATTGTCATTAATAAAAAGCCAAATAAAGCCCAACCCATCTAGAATTAAATAAAACTAGTAAGTGGAAGCTAGCCTCACATCTGGACAGGCTTGGGTGCCTAACACCTTCCTAAGCCTATAACTAACTTCCTTACCCAGAATCTTTGGACTAAGGTGGTTTGGTAATAAGTAAGGAATTCAAGTCACCTTATTTTCCTAGTTTTTAAAAACTAGGTGGCAATTGTTGTTCTCCATTTTAGGCCTAGACCCATTTTGTCTTCCCTCGTTGTAGGTTGAAAAGCAGTGAAGAGTTCTTTCCACCTAGGGCCAGAAACCTGGTCGCGATAGTTACCAATGGCAGTCCAAAAATCAAATTCTATGCAGAAGTAAAGTTCACAACCGTGACCCATTGGTAATGGGCGTTACCTATCTGTAACAAGCGTTCTTGAAATGTAACAAGCATCACTTGTTAGAGGTTCCCAAAATTAATTTCATACAAAAGCAAAATTCACGCCCGTGACATTTCAACAATGACCGTGACATGTTTGTAACGAGCATTACCACTGTGTAACAGGCATTACAAAGTAGATCAAAACCATGTCCTCAATATCCAATTCTAACTCTTAGAAAGTGTTCCATACTTTCTCAATTCCACTTCTGATAAAGATGAACATTTAGAATCCCACATCACAATTATCTATCAATCAAAGCATCCCAATCCATAACTCAATCATTCATACACTTTGGAACAATCTTTCTTGGAATCAATCATTCATAGTTGAGTTAAATTAACTAGCATACAACTTAACTACACAAACTCATATAAGACATAAAGCAACAATTTCTAGGGTATTACAGTTGGTATTTCATAACAATTTTAACTCTAGCATATTTTTGATAAGCTGATTAATTGAACATAAGTGATCTTAAATTTTTTTTATATGAAATAAATTGTCATTATAAAACCCCATAAAAGTTCAACCCATCTTAAATTAAACCAGTAAGTGGAAGCCATCCTCACATCTAGGCGGGTTTGGGTGCCTAACACCTTCCTAAACCCGTACGTAACTTCCTTACACTGATTTTTGGACTAAGGTGATTAGGTAAGAAGTAAGGAATCCTAGTCATCTGTATTTTTCCTATTTTTTAAAAACTAAGTGGCAACTTCTTTTTTCGTTTGGGCCTCGACCCAATTTGTCTTCCCCCAACTCTAAATTGGAAAGTAACGCAGAGTCCATCCACCCGGGACCAGAAAACGGGTCGCGGTAATTAGACTTTTGTATGTCACCTAATTTCTTCCATAAAGTTGAAACTTCATTGTCCTTTCGATCAATCTTTGCTTGTAAATGGTCCAAAACAATCCCCAAAACTCATAACTTGCTTTGATTTTCCTGTAATTGTGCTTCCAAGCACGACCCAATTGGCAAATGTAACCCAAAGTTAGGATTCCTACAAAAATCCCAATATAATTGCTTAAAATCAGAGAGTCTCTGAAGATGCAAAACTAGAGCCTCATTCTCTACTTTTATGCTTTCTTGATTGAAAGGCATATGGTAGTCTGTAGTTACAAATACGAAGCTTCAAATGAAGAAATCATCGCAAATATCAAAGAAATCAAAGTGTGAGCCGACTGGATATTTAAAGGCCTGATCTGGGTATGCTTCGAAGACTTACTAATCGTCGATTGTCGTGATAATTGTTGAGGCTCCGTTGATGGAGTTGGAGAGCTCACTAAATTTTGATTGAGGGGTTGGTCAAGTTTGAGAAAGTGAGAGAGAAAGCGATAAGATGATGATAAGATAAAAAGGAAGAAGAAGAAGAAATCAAGACCATTGTGCATTGTTTGGCAAGACAGAAAACAAAAGAAAATTTAGTGAGAAAGTGAGAGATAACAAAGAGCGAGAGAGAAAGGGGAGCAGTGAGTGGTTGGTCTGATGTGGCATAAAAATGTTAAAAAAATACTTAGCTGGCAAGGTCACATTAGCTTTCCGTTAGAAATCTGACGGAAGTTAGCCTTAGGGACTTTTAAGTGACTGTTATTGAAAGTCTAATGATTTTTAAGTAACTTTTTTTAGTTGAAGGATCATAATATGCATTAGTCTATAGTTTGAGGACTATGAATAAAATTTACCCCTAATTGTACTTTATAAGTTTATATACATTGTACACTAGAATCATAGGAAACAACATGGCACAAAAGAGGAAAAAAAAAAAGGTTATAATTTTGAACAAGCATAGCAGGATGCTTGTACGTTTTCTCTCTTTTCTAAAATGAAAGAGTATTTCATGTATGATTGAAAAATCTCAACTAATTTATATTAAAAAATCTCAACTAATGCACAACCATATATTGTTTTATAGGCAACCACTGAGATAAAAATCCACTAAGAAATTGTAAATAAACCATTCCTTTATCCTTTATTGAATTCACGCTAATCAAATAAAATCAAGAAACTTGAGCCAAAATTTTCAAGAATAAAAAAAACCAAGTTTCCAAAAACCCAAAAGGCAAAAGAGCACAATAAAATCAAGAAACTTAGAACCACATTTCAAAAATCAAGAACATCAAGAAACTTAAGCTAAGTTTTCATAAACCCAAAATATGTACTAAGAGAATAACAAAATCAACAAACTTGAACCAAATTAAATTTTCTGACGTTTGGAATGTTTCAGAAAATTAGTTAACAAAAAATATTTTCCTGATTAATGAAAAATTAAATCATTTTTAAGTAGCGGAAGTCATTTTTTGAATTTGACAAACTTATTACAATGAAAAGAAAATATATAAATACATACTTATTAATCCTCCAATTACCGATGATCACCACTATAATGACTTGAATTTTCATTTATTTTAGAAAATCTTATTTTGTACGGAAATATAATTATTTAATACGCACTTGCTATACTTGCATTTAATAGAAATTTGAATTATTATCATTATTTTAAAAATATATTATTTAATTATATTTATATTATATTTATATTTTAAGTAATAAAAAATTTTGTACAATCGATATTTCATGAAATAAGATATATATACATGTATATTTTGTACGAAAATATAATTATTTAATACGCACTTGCTATACTTGCATTTAATAGAAATTTAAATTATTATCATTATTTTAAAAATATATTATTTAATTATATTTATATTTTAAATAATAAAAAATTTTGTACAATCGATATTTCCTAAAATAAGATATATATACATGTATTTATATAAATAAATATATATATATATACACACACATATATAGATATACACACACACACAGATATATATATATATATCTGTGTGTGTGTATATCTATATATGTGTGTGTATATACACACACACATATATATATATATATATGTATATACACACACACACACAGT
>CATKHJ010460266.1:0-14000 GCA_949750685.1 Vernicia montana
CACTCCTACAGTAGATGAGAAGTTTGAAGAAGAAGAGGTTCCAACCCAAGAACCTACACAGCAACACTTACCAATCGCATTGAGGAAGCCACAACGAAAAATTCAAAAGCCTGCTCGCTTTGTTGATATGGTGGCTTATGCATCACCAATTGAAGATGATAGAATTCCAACCACTTTTCGTGAAGTAGTCCAGAGTTCTGAAAAGGAAAAGTGGAGGAATGCCATGAATGAAGAAATGCAGTCCCTTGAAAAGAATTAGACATGGAAACTAGCTAGTCTTCCAAAGGGAAAGAAGGCAATTGGGTGCAAATGGGTATATGCAAAGAAAGATGGATTTCCTGACAAGAACAGTGTCCGCTACAAAGCAAGATTGGTAGCTAAGGGCTACGCTCAGATGGAGAGAATTGATTATAATGAAGTATTTTCTCCAGTTGTAAAACATTCCTCCATTAGAATTTTGTTGGCTTTGATAGCACAGTTGAATTTGGAACTAGTACAGTTGGATGTAAAAACTGTATTTTTACATGGAGACTTGGAGAAGGAAATCTACATGACTCAGCCAGAAGGATTCAAAGTTGCTGGAAAAGAAAAGATGGTATGTAAACTTGAAAAATCATTGTATGGATTGAAGCAATCTCCGAGGCAGTGGTACAAGCGATTTGACAAGTTTATGATAAGGCAGAAGTACATAAGAAGCAAATATGATCACTATGTGTATTTACGCAAGCTACAAGATGGATCCTACATATATCTTCTTCTTTATGTTGATGATATGTTGATAGCTTCCAAGAGTCAGGTAGAAATTGAGAAATTAAAGACTCAGTTGAACAGGGAGTTTGAAATGAAGGATCTAGGTGAAGCAAATAAGATTCTTGGCATGGAGATAACTAGTGATAGGAAATTGGGGAGGCTTTGTTTGTCTCAAAAGGAATATTTGAGAAAGGTACTAAAGCGTTTTGTCATGAATGAGAAGTCAAAACCAGTTAGTACTCCGCTTGCTTCTCATTTCAAGCTTAGTGCATCCATGTCACCAAAGAATGATGCAGAACGGGAATACATGTTAAAAGTACTATATGCAAGTGTTGTTGGTAGCTTGATGTATGCAATGGTGTGTACGAGACCCGACATTTCACAGGCAGTTGGGGTTGTGAGCAGATATATGCATGATCCTGGAAAGGAGCATTGGCAAGCTGTGAAATGGATTCTGCGGTATATTCTGAACTTCGTAGATGTTGGTTTAATGTTTCAGCGGGATGAGAAAGTCAGTCAATGTGTAGTTGGATATTGTGATTCAGACTATGCTGGTGATTTGGATAAGAATCGATCAACTACCGGTTATGTGTTTACTCTTGCAAAGGCACCGGTTAGTTGGAAGTCAACCTTACAGTCAACAGTTGCTTTGTCTACTATAAAGGCAGAGTATAAGGCAATTACAGAGGCTGTGAAGGAGGCAATTTGGCTTCAAGGGTTGCTTGGTGAACTGGGAATTGAACAAAAGTGCATCAAAGTACATTGTGATAGTCAGAGTGCTATCCATTTAGCAAAGAACTAGGTTTACCATGCAAGGACGAAGCACATCGATGTTCGATATCACTTTGTACGGGAGATTCTGGAAGAAGATTAAGTACTAATTCAGAAGATCCGGACTACTGAGAATCCTACTGACATGTTGACAAAAGTTGTAACGACGGTCAAGTTTCAACATTGTTTGAACTTGATCAAAATTGTTAAAAATTGAAAATTGGGATTTGCAGATACTACTGAAGATTGGATTTGTAAGATAATGTTTGGGTGAGATTTGGAATTCGCCAAAGGTAGAGATTTGTTGTTTTGGCTTGTTAAAAATCCCACATCGAAAATTTGATTGTGGGAGGGGGGTCCTTTTGGCTATAAAAAGGACTCTCCCCCTTTAGTTTTAAGCATCCCAAACAATTAGCCTTCTCCTATTTCTAAGGCTTTAATTGTATTTTTTTCTTTTCTCTCTTTTGTAATATTTCTTTGCTATAGTGAAATATTATTTTGGTAGTGTCTGAGGACGTAGACATAATTGGCCGAACCTCGTTAAAATTCTGGTGTTCTTTTTATTGTCTATTTAATAGCTATTGTCGAGTATAGTTGTAGTGAATTATTATGCTATTAAATTACTTGTCTTGGTAAAATTCTGGCTAAGGAAAGACTTGGTACTTAAGAGTGTCATTCGTGATCCACCTCTCTTTCCTGGAAATTTACCTTGTGGTGATTTATTAGTACAATCGTCCTTACTCTATTCACCTGTGCAATAGTTTCAAGGTGAATTTATTATTATTGGTAGAAGTAAAAAACTCGAATTCCACAACAGTAAGTGCTTTGTGATCTCAGCTTTCTTTATGAAACTTGTTGAACAAGTTGTATTTATTGCAAGGAGGCGAAGAGCCTTGGTACAGGACGAAGTGGTGTCTTCATCTTAGTGTAGTAGGAAATGGCCTTTTGGGCTTTTCCCTAATGGGCGTTTCTATCAATCTTCATTTTCTCATGTTCTGCATTAGTACTGTATCATAGTGAGCTTTATAATTAATTTAGACTCACCATACTGATAGTCATTTTTATTCCTCATCACTGCATATAATCATAAACTCATTCTTATAATTTATCATGAAATTCTGCATAATTGTTGTTCTCCTCTATTTTTTTACTAGTATTTTCTTTAATATTAAAGAGGGAATTCAATTCTAAATTAATCTATTATCATATTGTATATAATTTTTATAATTAAGTGACTTAAAATTATGTCTGAGTAAGCAGTAATATTTTTAATCAGCCAGTACTTAAAAAAAAAAAAAAAATCAGTTGATTGAACTGGTGGCTTGTATATTAGCGGAAAAATATTTCTAGGGTCCGTTTGTTAATAAAAGTAAATAAATTTAAAATTTTAGGGGAAAATATTAAATTTGTTACAAATATGTCACTTGTTATTTTATATTTCTGTATGACAATTTTGTTGTAATAATTAAAATTTAGTCGTGGAATAATTATTTGATAGAATAATAAATTTAATTGAAATTTTAAATATATAATAATAATTTATTATATATAAATAAATTTTATAAATAGCAAAGAATAATTATTCTATTGCTATTTTATTTCTTTCCTATTTCATTCTGCAAACCAAACTACCCTTTAAGGTTGGCATATAGTCCATAAAGATGCCAAACACCAAAAATTAAATAGCATACCGTGCCTGCTCTCAAAGATATATAATCACATGATTTTGGACCAAACTCATTCATTACCCCCCTAATTACTTTTATAAATTGGTTCTTTATGAAATTTGACGTTGATATAGAGGAGAAGTTTCTAAAAAGAGAATTAAACCCTTTTTAATATATCTTGTAATTTAATTAATATGGTGTACGGCTTAATTTTAATGGATTTTCCTTCAATAAAATTGATGTATATATATGTAATTCAAATTATAGTAAATTATTTTGATTGTCTTAATATGTGAAAGTAATCTTATAAAAAGGTGAATCATATAACTTATGTTATGATACTTGCTAATTTCAACACTTAATTTCATGTTTCCACATATCTAATAAATATGAAAGTTCAAATGTTTGGCCGAATGTATATGTTGACACTCAATTTTTTTGCGAAAAGTCTTGTGGCATTCTAAATGTCATAATTTAAATTTGGAGTCATGATCAGCGTGCAGTTAAATAGAGTCCAACTACACAAGCCTAATAACTAACCTATAAAAATATCTTATAAAGCCTATTTAAACTCAATAAATCATATATACATCTTGAATCCAAAAATAAAAATTTGATAAGGTAACATATCTAAGATATATACAAATGTTTATAAATAATGATTAACCCAAATATCAATTACACAACCAATCAACTACATATAAAAGAACAATTCATAGATTAAGCCAAACTCAACCTTATAACATTTGGAAATCATCAAATTTCAATATGTTTTTATTATATTTGTAAATTATAGTACAATAGCTTCTAAAATAACTTATACTTTAAAATAAAAGAAAAATAAAAAAGTTACTTTAATAAAAAATATATTCATAATTTTACCAATATATTTAAAAATATTATAATATACAAGATAATGAGAATCCGTGCACCGCACGAGAATATTGCTAGTATATATATATTATAATCTCAAATCATAAAAAAAAAAAAAAAAAAATTAACCATGGCATGTCATATCATCTAATTTTACAATTAAACAATTCAATTAAAAAATTAATTTTATAATTTGAATGATTTATTAATTTTGAATTAAAAGTCTAATTAATTTAATAATTTAAGATTATTAATTTTTAACTTAACGAATTATAGAGTTCAATTAATAAGAAATTTAATAATAATAGTTAAATTTTTGCAAATTATATTAAGCTAAATCTTAATTGTATATTTAATAATTAATTCATTTATACACACATAAAAGCATATATAATAGATCTTTTTAAACCACAAATAATAGTCTCACTTAAGTTTAAAATTTTAATTAAATATATATTTATTTTCAAGTTTGACTAATTATATATGAGAAAAATATTTATTTAATTTATTTAATTGATTTATTTTAAAATTTTAACTTTGTTCATGTAAATTATTAAACGTATACAAGCAATATGATTTTTAAAAAAAAAAAAACTAAAAGGTAACTTAAATATGTATATATGTTCCATCTAACTAACTAACTAACTATATATATAGACTAATAAGAAAATATAAATAATAAATAAATGATTTATTTGAATAACAAACATGCATCTTTTCATCCAATTATATATATGAATATGAAAACAATGAAAAAAAATAATTCTAACAAAATTAAATAAATAGTAAATAACAAATGTGCATATTACAATTAACAATATCTTACAAACATATAATACTAAAATTCATGTGGGTAATTGAAGCATTTATATCATTATATGTATGTAATTTTTAAAAATAATTAAAATAATATTGGAGATTAATTATTTTTTATAAATAATTAAATAAATTTTAATCAATATATAAAATAATATAATAAACATTAAACAGCGCAAAGCACAGGCTAATTTCTAGTTTATAATAACATATATATTAATTGATTATTTTCTTAAATGCTAACAATTTATTAATAGTAGTGTTAAATGCATGTGATAGTGTTATTTTCGATTAGAAGGACTTTATGTATAAGTAAATATTGTTGTTAATTTGTTAAATTTTTATTAATATAAAGTTCTTAAAATCGTTTAAAAGCAAATACATACTATTGTAAAAAAATCTTTTTGCTGTAGTGTGAAACATTTATATGGTAATGTAAAGTGTTAAAATGCAAAACATGAAATACACAAATAAAAGAAGATAAAAAAAGAATTTTCCACATAGGAATAAGAAAAAGAAAAGAAGGAATAAATATCAATGGCTATAAATTTATTTTTCTTATTTTAAGAATATGTTGGAAAATACTTTTATTATTTTATATTTTGTTCCAAAAGCTAATGATGTGTTAATCTTGTTTGTCAAAATTGGATGTCGCAATAGCGGCCATGTTGTAGCAATATCGGTGGTGTCTAATTATGCTTTTTTTTTTTTCCTGGTTTGATAGCCAATTCGTTAAACTCCCCATCAATTTGGGAAATGAAATATGTTTGCGGTGTAAATGAAAATAGTACATACTTTCTTATATTTAACTGGAGTTCATCTCTTATACATGTAGGTACTATATTGTGAGAATCAGATTGAACCGGTCAGTTCAATCGATTTAATCGAAAATTGAATCAGAAATTGATCTGATTTGATGACTAGACTGATTATGGGTGTTGAATTTTTTTTTTATTTTTATGCAGATAATAAGTGTTGAACCCATAACTTTTAGGTAAAAAACAAGGTCCAAATTATCAACTACTTGATCTAAACATTGCATCTTAATCATTATCTTAACAATTTAATTTTACAACAATAGAAATAAAAAAAATTAATAATATTATTCAACTAATAAATATATATTATTAATTTAATTACTTTTGGTTCAATCTTAATTAAATTTTTTGACTCGTGATCTTCTGTCCTTACTAATTCTAAAATTAGACCGAATTTAAAAATTATAGTAAGTAATTACCACCAGAATGTAAGTGCAAGGTAAACTATTTTTATGTGTATCGGATAAACTAGATAATCTCTCATTTAAACACAATGTTAGTGTTCGATTGCTATATTTAATAGATAATTATAAATTTATCCCATCAATAAAATAAATAAATAAATAAGTAAATATCATTTTTACTTATTCTCCATTAAGAGAATAGAATATATCTTTAGCATTTTTTTATTGCTAGTTTTCACTGTTCTTTATTTCCCACTTTAAATTTCTTTCTCAACTTTTTTTTTTTTTTTTTGAATTTTTACACAAACATCTCAAAAAAATAAAATATTTTCATAATGTCTTTTTATTTTTTTTTTAAATACACTTAATAAAATTTTTATTTCAAAAATACTCCATTTTTAAAGGTATATCATAAATATATCAAAAGTATATCATAAGTATACAAATAAAAAATAATATTTTTTAAAATTTAAAAAGATTAAATAATATTTTTTTTAAAAATTAAAAAAGTTGTATTTGGTATAATTTTTTTTTTAATTTTAATAAATAATAATAATTTAGTAAGCTTAATGACGTGTCCTTGTCAAAATCCTGCTATGGTATCTGAAGCAGACCTGACGAGCTCCAAGGCCCGCAAGAAATTTAGAGGGAATTTAGTCAAAAGGCCAAAATGTGTGGCTTGAGCCTTTGATGAAAGCTTTTTGACAATTAAATCAGTGATAATTAGAGCTCAACAAATAACGGAGAAAAAGGTAAATAGTAGTTCAATAAATACAAGGAGAAGATTTTTTAGTGTGAGAAAGAAATTAGAAATTGTGGATAGCTAATTGAAACAAAATATTCTGAATTTTTTTATTTTTTATAATTTTACTTCATATTTTTTTTTATAAATAGACTATTATACTATAAATTGGTAAATTTATTTACAATCCTAAACTACAGTTAAAATATAATATAATGTGGATTAAAATACATGTTAGTGTGAGATCTACTCCTAATTTAATTAGGACTAATTAATTTAGAATTAACATACTTTCTCCCTTAATTCAAAATTTAAGTTCATCTAAAACTTTACGTGTTACAAGAAGTTTAACATAATTAGAAGAGAATGGTGTGAGATTGGTAAGAGAGTTTACTCATCTCTTTATTGATTAGAGTTCGATTCTCGGGATCAAAACTTATGAGGTAATTCTTGAATACATAGGTTGAGCATGAGGGTGTACATTTGAACTCATCCGAAGAGAGGACTTAATATTAAATGACGCGTAAACTAGCTCGAAAATACTCTTAATCGACTGGAAAAAAAAAATGTGATATTAAGTTCTAAATTATAAGAGAGTGTGTAATGTTTGGATTAATTAATCCAAACTAATAAACTCTAATTAAGTTGAGAGTGGATCTCACACTAATATATTTTTTAATCCACATCATTTATCAATGCCAACATATAAAAAGAGGCCCAAGTGAATTATTTTAATAATGAGGTACGATTATAAATAAATTTATTAATAAGTGGTATAATATTTTTATTTTTAAGAAATTGAATAAATTATAAAAAGTTGAAAATTTGATCGATATTTCATGTGAGTTAGCTAATGTAGAAAGAAAAAAAAATCAGTAGATAAGTTTAAGCTTATATATAATGGGAGTAATTCTGAGGTGGGGTATTATCATAGGGTACTGCAACAACATTTCATATATTATTATTCTAGTTTTTATTATTTTTTATAGGCCAAAAATTGGAAAAAAATTTAGGTGAATTAAGTTCATCAAGTCAAATTATATATTATCAATGATGATTTAACACGTCAGCTCGTTAATTATAATACACATTTATGATTTAGTTAGTTAATTCTCGTATTCACTTTATAAGATAATTATTTAACATGAAATATTATAATTAGACAATTCATAATCTCAAGTGGTGAATTAGATTGAATTAAACTTTTTTAAAATATTGAAGTTTTTTCTTGTTAGTCAATACATTAATATATTTTATTTTAAAATTAAGAAAACATTATAAAACTTGGAAGGCAAAGAGAGAGAAAGGAGAGGGTAAATAACTCAGAAAAATCACTTTAGTAATTTTTTCAATGTGATCACTAAAAAAAAAAATATCGGGAAATATCTAAACTTTCAAAATCATTTCACATGATAGTCACTAGCCGGAATCTCAACCTGAAATGATGACCTGGACTGTCATGTAAGTTTAACCATCTGACTTAGTATGACAGTTGGACGCCACATCACTAACTTTTGCCACATCATATATAAAACTAAAAAAAAAAATTATATTTTTGAATAATAAAAAATATTAACATTAACAACTTAAGGAAAACCCATATTTTTCACCTCAATTTCAAATATTTTTTATGTTTAATGAAAAATATTTTTTGTCAAATATTAATCAAAAAATATGAAACTTCAGATCTAGATTTTCATTCAAAATCAAACTCATCTTTATCACCATTCCATGAATTACCTCACCCAATCCAGCATCTAAAATCCCACCACAAGCCTTGATCAAAGCAAGAATAGACTTGTTTTTGCTTTTTTCTTCAAGCATAGAAAATGAACATAAATCAAACACCAAGAACCCTTTTCTTGGTGTTTGAAACTCCAATCAATCCAACACCAGAAAATGAACAAAGTGAAGGAGCTAACCAAAGCCTATCAGAAATCACACCAAATCTATAAACAATAAAATGAGCAACATTTATAATTTTTAAGAAGCTTATGAGAATATGAGCCAACCCCAATCGAAGCTCCACTGGTACCATTCCTCGTGAGCTCATCATAGCATCGCCATTGCCAGCACCGATCGGTGCTCATCGAGCTTGATCCGAAGCTCCAGTAGCCATCACAGGGAGTGGCGCTCTCTATCAGTAATTCCCATAGTCGATTCACCTTTTGTTGTCTTCACCGGTGGACCCGATCTCACAGTTTCTTTGTCCAAATCTCCATTTTTCATGTTGGCTTTGGGTTATCTTGTTTGTGGGTTTTGTCAGTCGTGGGTGAGGGTCCTGGGTTAGTGGGTCAGTTGTTGGGTTCATGCTGTTTGTGGCTTGCGGTTGTTGTGTTATGGGCTTGCCGTTGATGGGTTCGTTGTCGCGACATTGCTATATAAATTGCCCAATCTCTCTCTCGTTCTACAGCTCCAATCCTCTCTCTCTCTTTCTCTCTGAGTAGCCATGGCGAACCCTAAATCCCTCTCGCTAATTCTCCTCTCACTCTTCGCCAAAGCCTCTGTAGAAGTCTTCTTCGAGGAACGTTTCGATGGTATCTCTTACTCTTTCCCTCCCTCTGTATATGTGCTCTGATCACTGTCAAATACTTCTACTACTTTGAGCTTTGTAATATAGATTGCCATTTATATTACTTGAATTTGATTTCATATGTGAAGAATCAGTGTTTTGTTAATTTAATGTGTGGATCAGTGGATCAGGTAGTTTTATGTTGTGACTCTATTTAATTGCATACTTGAAGCTAGAAATGTGATCGTTCTCACTGGATCTGTTTCGTACTCTATATTTTGCTTATGCATTGTTTGGTGTTGCATTTGGAAATGATAATTGGTTTGGATGTTGCTGGGTAAATAATTTTTTCTCTTATTCTTTTTTTGATTTGGGTAAAAAACTAATATTTTCTGAAAAATTAAGAAAAAAGAAAAGAAATAAAAAATTTTAAAAAATAATTCCACGTGACATTGTGACGTGGCAAAATTTGCTAACGTGGCAGTTCACTTCAGTATATCAGGCTTGAATTTCAGCCAATGACCACTGAGTGTAATGATTTTAAAAATTTAAGTATTTTTTGGCAAAAAAAAAAAAATTTAGTTGTCATATTGAAAAAATACTAAAGTTTAGTGATTTTCTGAACTATTTATCCGAAAAGAGATCATAGTAGTTTTTTTTTTTTTGGGTTGACCGCTTTACTTTATTTTTAATATATTGTTTTAGTTTTTTTTTTTTATGTTTTTAATATTTTTATTTTTATTTTAAAAAATTATAAAATTCTTGAATTAAAAGTGATTTATTACAATTGACATTGCAATGATTTTTTTTTATTTTTTTATTTTTTTTGTTTATGATTAATTTTGAAAGTTAAGGTATAGGTTAAGTTTTTTTCTTTTTTCTTTTTTTAATCAATCCTTTTTAAATTTAAAAAAAAAAATCATTTCATTGTAGATACCATATGAATTTTGATTAATAATTTTTTTTTATTTTTTTATAACAATCCAATTCCAATATTAGATCACAATGATATATTTTCCTAAAAAATTCTTTGATTCTTGCTTTAAATCAAGCGATAATACCACTAATCATTACATATATAAAAAAAAACTAGTTGATACCCGCACAATTGTACAGTTATAAAATAACATTAAATTATTATTTTATTTCATAATTTGATTTATTTATTTATTTATTATTATTTAAAAATAAAATATAACAATAAAATTTAATATATATATTATTTACAAAATAAAATTATATGATGGAATTGCAGGATATTCTTTAAATATTATATAATAAAAAATGCAATAGGGTATATAAAATTTTATTATTATTTATTAAATATAATCTTTTCATTCTTTTTTCTATGTGTATAAGTGTGAGTATAATTGTATGTATATTCATCATGTGCATTGCGCAGAGGTGTAGTTTTTAAAAACTTAGAATCACTTTTTAGTGTTGTTTAACTGTTGTTTGTTATTATTATTATTTACTAATTTTATTAAGATTTTATGAGTTTTTACAAAAATACATTAAGGTGAATTACAAAAGGGTAGGAGTGTTAAAAAGGGTCATAACACGCTAATTCGATTCGCCAAACACGAAAAATTTTCGTGTTAGGATTGAGGTTTAGCAGGTCCGTGTCGGTGAACGGGTTGATCCGTTTATGACACTGCTTAAACGAGTCGTGTAACGGGTTGACACGCTAACCTATTACAACCCGTTTAATTTCATATGTCGTGTTGGGTAGTGTCAATTCGACCAAATCCATTTATAATCTGTATATTTTTTAGTAATATTAAAAGTTAAAATAATCATTTATATCGCATTGGAAGAGACAAACAAAATTAATAAAAAAAATAAAATGACAAAAAAATCAAAGATAAACAAAATTTTATTTAAGTTTATTTGATAATACTTGCCTAAATATTTGAAAAACATATGAAATATGAAATTTTTAGTGAATTTATAATTTTAATCATAATTTGATTTATAGACAATATTACAGTTAATTTTCGTAATAAATATATTATATTTTTCAAGTTATAAATATTATATAGGTTAAATGAATTGTGTCGGATTTATAATTCATATATGATCTAATTAAATAAACGGGTTACACGTGTCGTATTCATGTAACCCGTTTAGTTTTTGTGTCGTGTTAGGATGACACGATTAATAAATGGATCGTATTCGTATTGACCCTAATCGTGTCACCTGAGTATATCAACCCGACACGAATACGATCCACCAACACGTTTTGACACCCCTAAAAGGGTATATACAGGTCATGAGCTGGTTTTATTTGAATTATATTCAAATAAAATCAAACATTTATTATTAGATTTTCAAGTATTTGTTGAGGTAAAAGATTTTTTTTTTTTTTTCATTTAAACTTAATCTTGGATGAATATTTCGTTAAAAATATATTTTTTAATTAGAATTATCTTTTTCATTGTGAACCCTCATTTTAGCACCTCCAAAAATTATTTCTGAATTCACAAAACTGATCAGAATATTTTTTTAGTTAAGCCAACACTTTTCTGATCCTGATCGGACAGTATTTTCTCGAAATTGACCGGACTTTTCTCAAAACAGACCACCAAACTGACCCAAAAATACTTCCAAGCCCACCAGAGCGGACCGGAATATTTTTCCATCAAACCTGATATTTTTTCCAAGCCTGATCAAATTTTTTGTACCAGACAGCTTTTTCCCGAAACTAATCGGATCTCTCTCAAAACTGACTGTCAAAATATCCGATAATTAATTTCGGATCCAACGACACTGACCGGTAATTTTTCAAACCTCAGAATACTCCAGAAACTGACCCAGAACCTTCAAAAACTGACCCGAAAAGCTCCAAAATGCGTGCCGAGACCTGCAGCCTCGCGGAGCCGTGCAGAGGGCGCAGAGGCGTGTGGCTTCCGCAGGCCTCTGCGCGGAGCCGCACGGCCTCCGTGCGGCTTCTGCGAGGAGGCTCCGCGGAGCCTCACAGAGCCTCCATGTGGCTTTCCCGCGGAGGCTGTGCGGAGCCGCAGGGCCTCCCAGCGGCTTCCGCGCAGAGGCCCTGCAAAGCCGCGCAGACCGCTCGAGGCTCCGCAGCCTCTCTACGCGGCTCCGTCCCTTTTTCGCGCAATTTCGAATTTGCCACTCCTTTTTTTCTACTTTTTGTACCCTTTTGGTCTTTTCACTATTTCACTACCTATACTACCCCTACCTCACATTTCCTATAAATACCCCCCTTCCCTTCACTTCAAAGGACACCAAAAACATTTTGTGAATCTTCCAATTTATTTTTTTTCTCTCTCTCTAATTAGTTTTACTCTCTTTCTAATTAATTAATTAGTTAATTAAAAATTAATTTTAATTAACTAATTACTCCTTTTTTTAAATTTCCATCAATTCCCAATTAATTAATTAATTAAAAATTAATTTTAATTAATTAATTAATCCTTTTTTTAATCTTCCACCAACTCTCAATTAGTTAATTAATTAAAAATCAATTTTAATTAATTAATTAATCATTTTTTTTAAATTAAAGTTTTCACTCAAATGGTTAATTAATCATTTTAATTAATTAAAGTTTGAGTCATCAAATCTCTTGTTTTTCAAAATCAAAACCGATAAAACAGTATTTTGGTCCGGAAAATTACTCCGCCCACTAAAAAATCCCCCCAAGAGAAAGTACATCATCTTCTCTCACCAACTCCAAAATCACCCTAAATCAAATCAAATCAAATCAATCTGACCAATCCCTAAACTCCTTCCACCTCATAGTGGAACGAACTACGCGGGTTTTGATCCTCATTCAATGGGGTACGTAGGCAAACTTGGAATCTAAATCCAAGTTTCAAATCCAAATCCCAACCAATCTCTTCCCCCTTTTATTTTTCATGTAAAAATGTAGATTCATGCTTTCCATGTAAATTTTTAATTAATGTAATTAGTTAAGTATTTTTGGAGTAAATGAGTGATTTTGTGATTTCCCTAATACCCATAAGGGTTTAGAGGAAATATTCTCCTTTACTTGTGGATGTTTAAATACCCGCACTTTAAATACTTGCTCTTTATTTTTTTCTGTCTCGTAATTATGCCATGTTCATGCCTTATTAAAATTGTCATCAATATTCGTTATCCATGAAATCCTTTTTCAAAAAGTCAAATCAAATTTAAATGCCAAATCGAGATTATTCAAAACTAAAAACCTAGTCCCCGAGCCCAAACTTGGTTCGAAGATTAGTGATTTTATCCTTGGGTAAATTAATCTAAAGGTTAATAAATTGGAGTCAAATTGGGTTTTTTCCTTTAATTTTCCCATGTAAAATAAATTAGGATGGCGACTCCCGAATCCTTTTCAAAATCAAATCAATTTTCTGAGGCGATAGTCGCTTCCAATCATGAGCACCAAAACTCATTCCTTAACCTCCCTTAAAAATCGCTCTCGCCTTTCCTTAAGGCATTTTCCCACGAGCGAGGGGAGGAGCATTCGGGCGAGGTCTCACAGTTGGCGACTCCACTGGAGACTAGTTGCCTCCCTTTTCAATAAAAGGAAAGCAAAAAATAAGAGGATTACTATTTGGTTAGGAATTTTTCCAAGATAATCTCCATTTGAGATTTAAATTTAATTCGACTTTCATGCATCACTTTGCATAATAAAGGCTC
>CATKHJ010460287.1:0-12414 GCA_949750685.1 Vernicia montana
TGAGAAGGAATATCATCTTCTAACTTGGAAAATAATTTTGATATGGATAGTCATTATAAAAGTTGTAGATAATCTCTGATTTTGTATTGTTAACTTGTCCTGATAATTGCTTTCATTGGAAGCTTGTTGTCTGAATGAAAAGGTTTGCATCCATTATGTATAAAATATGAATTTCACTGTTTGCATTTAACTTACATGTTTCCCCCTTTATAGGGATTTCAGTTTATTAGTGTATTGCAAAAAGTAATTAATTGATGCAGGACAGGTTGGAGGGCTGGTTGTAAAGAGTGAATTTCAGGTTTATATGGAGGCTAGGATGGGTGGGAAACTATAAGCGGAAGGTTGAGGTATGTAAATAAGGGGGTTGAGATGCAAAACTAAGCAAGAATAAAGAGTTATGGGCTGTTTTTGGATCTGTGAACAGTAATTGTTAATAGTAAACAAATACACAGTAATATGAATAGAAAATTAAAGAAAATAGTTTAAACTTCACACCTAAACTTCCTTAGGAATCACACCTACGGTTAAATTGCATCACACAACTCGAAATAGCATAATTGCTGGTTTTTTATTCAATCACAAAACTTAATTAAAAACATTACAATGCTAGGTATTTATAGACTCAAATAACTCTTTAGTCCTTTAAGTAAAGGACTTCAAAACTAGTTTGGACTCCTAAAATAAACTAAAGAGGAATAAATTCTTCCTAAACCAACAAAGACTTAAAATTAAAAATAAAGACTCCTAATGAAATAGGGAAAGATTTTCTAGCAAAGCTGAAAATTAAAAAATTGCCCCTATACCTAAAGTAATGGACCAACAGCTGCATTTATTTAAATATATCTATAATTATAACTCTAAAAGGGCTGAAATTACTTTATAATTTCTCCAATAAATCCCATATTAAATCTAGCCCATAATTCTACGCTTAAGTCCTTGAATTTGAAGTTTCTTGTCTACCTATTCTCCGTCATTAATACAATGAGCCTATTTAGTGCTGATACGGTTGACAATATTCAGTAATTGCTAATAGTGCCTCTGTCAAATTTTCCTCCTTAATCAGGTTTGGTACAGCAATCCAGCTCTAAGGGATTGGTTGAAAGAGCATGCTAACAAATCAGAATTGGACAAGCTAAAATGGATGTATTATTTGATTAATAAGAGTCCATGGTAAGTCTTGTTTGGATTGTTCCTCTGAGTTATCTCTCCGTGTGTGTGTTCATGCATGATTTTTGCAATATCTGAGGAAAGCCAATTTCCTAAAGCATCTTTCATCCTTAAATATAGTCTTCACCACACCACCTCATTTGTTTACTATCATTAGTGTTAATTCGAATGAAATCATTTGCAATCCATGGCCCATAGTAGTTGTGTTAAAAAAAACAATGCACTGGACACTGTAAGTTTGTAACTCCCAAAAATGTAAAAGGGTATCATTGTTCTCATTAGAAAGAAAAGGTCTTAGCAAGGAAGAAGGAATAGATTACAAATGGAGGATATGATGTCCTCCTCCTAAGAAACTGAACAAAATGAAAGGACAAAAATAGCAAAAGTAATGCACTCAAATCATATCTGTGTCTGCACATCATAGGATAAGAGATTATTCAGCAAGAGTAGGAGACAAGGGAAAATAAGACGAGATTGACGATTCAAGGGGAATGACCATTCTGTTGGATGTTTCTAATTTTTCATATCCTTTTTGTTCTTGGCTCACTTTTTAATGTAAGGGTTGGTGGCAGAGAAAGTGACTGGTCTCAGCAATGTTGTTAATGTTCTGAATTCTTGAACAAAGCATCCGTACATAGTTGACAGATTTCACATCTCGTCTATGAATCTTTTATTTGATGAACAACCAGTATAACTTTTGAAAAGAAGTATCTGTCGATTATAATTCATTCTTTATGAACAGGTCCTGTCTTGATGAGAATAAGCCATTTTTGACAACAGCAGATTCAGCCATAAAGTTGCTTCCTGAAGCCACAAAGCCAGTCAGTGGGTGGAAGGGTCTTGAATATAAAGCAGCATTTCCCATGCTAAAACCACCTGGTGCAAATTTTTATCCTGCAGATATGATAAATTGGTTAGTTAGGAAAAAAGAATCTTTTAAATAAGGTCCACATGTGCGAGTGGCTATGCCACTGGTTTGCTGCTGCGGTCACAATTTATTCTTTCATCTTTTCAGATCCAGTATTGAGACCAACAAACTTTTTTATGTTATAGGAATTTGAATTATGGAAGGATGCTCTAACAGAGAATCAAAAACATGGTGCAACTGGTTTTTTCACTGTTATCAAAAGACATCGCAAACTTGATTTGGACTCTTCCCTATCAAATCATATGTCTGATGGCACAGGTTATTTGATGGGTAGTCATGATCTATTTAGCATTCCCTACTCAAAAGAGTATAATTGTCTGATCACAAAAGCTGCTCAACTATTACATAAAGCTGGGGATGTGGCTAGCTCACTTAGGTATGATGTTTGCTAGATTTTTCTTTTTGACATCTTTATTTTTTATGCATCATGCTTAATTCTGTTACATTTTGAGATTTTCACTAAATCTGTCTTATGCTGTGCAGTTTGAAGAGGTTACTACATAGCAAAGCTGATGCATTCGTTTCAAATGACTATTATGACTCAGATATAACTTGGATGGAATTGGTCAGTACCCATATTGTTTTTCCTGAAAATGTATATAGCTGTAGATAGTAGTTGGTTCAGTACATAGTGACAAGACAATCCTGTGGGCAGTGGGTGTCGCTTTTCATTTTTTTCACTTTTTAATTTTTGGCATTAAGCCATATATATACACATGTTTCATCAGAATTTCTGGAGTATGCAGCCAGACTACCCTTTTCTCAAGTATATTTCATTCGCAACCTGTGACTGAAATTTAAAAACGATTAGATTATTTAAATGCCAAAAAGTTTATTGAGAAAATGGCTGGAAACTATGACTTCTCAGTTTCAAGTTTTATTTATTATTTTTCTTTACTTGTTCAAAAAATGATGCATAAGGAGGTAGTATAGAAGGATTTATACCACATCTAATAGAAATTTTGACCCTAAACAACCCTAGATGGAAGAAAAGGATCCGTTTCGTCGACTTCAAAGCTTTGTCCAGGAAGTTTTATTATGTTTCTTGGGGGTCCCTCTCATTTTTAATATTTTATGGCACTTGTTTATCAAATTTGAGAGAACATTACAATCCTCCACCACGTTATATTAGGCTTGCAGTTTTATGAATTTTGTTACATTTGATATGTTTAACCTTTAATAGACCAAAAATTAGAAAATAAGAGGTTTTGTAAGGAAAACACTAAAAGAATAAACAGTAGTGCATTCAAACAGAATTTTTCTCAATATTAAACCTTCTGGGTTTACCTTTTATGTTACCCTGTCTTGTGCTTAAGCTTTTACACCCCTCATCAAGTTCTGATGAGCATTTATATCTGTTTTCTTGTGTAGGATTCAAAGCTCGATGTAACTATAGGTCCGTATGAAACATATGAAGATGCACTATTTGGATACAAGGTAATATTTATGGATAGCATATGCTTCTTTTCTCCTACTCTAATGACCACAGATATAGCATAAAATTGAGTTCATTAATGAACTTTCCTATGTTACACAGAATATGTGATAATTTTTATCTCCAGTTGCTTCCAGCTTAGAATATCTGTGATTTATTTATCCAGCATAGCACCATTTTAACAAGATCTTCTAAGTCCTAAAGGACATACTCTTGAGACTGACAATAATAAATATTGCATGTGGAGCATCGATTATGTATTGGAAAATAATGTTTTTGAAAAGTAGTAGAATTACTGGTGGTGAGGTGTTAATTAGTTAATGTCTCAAAGTTCAATAATTTTATTTGGACAAAAGAAAAGCAACCTTTTGACAGAGAAAAAGTGTTCCTTTCTTAAATATGGGATGCTAGAGAGAAAAAGGAGACACACTTTCAAAGTTCTGCCCCTGAAAACCTTGGAGGATAGAGAACTGCTTTGACCTTATAATTTCATTTTATTGTATCTTATTTATCTATTTTTTTATTTTGGTTTAGTGGCAGTCTGTCACCTAAAAGAGTGGGACCTTTTTGTGAAGTTTGGCTTGCTTAAAGGATGCTCACATGTTTTATGCTTTGGACTGATTTCATTCATAATCCATGGAGCTGAATTATTTGACTATCCATCAATTCCTTATTGCACTTGCTTGCACATCTTAGCTAATTTCTCTTCCTTTTTTTAAGTATTATATTCGATTTTTTTTTTTCACTTTTAAATTTACAAATCTATTTTACCTTATAAACTATGTGAGGCATCAATAATATTTGCAAAAGATACATCAGAACACAAAATTTTATTTATAGTGTACCAAAATTGATGAAATTAGAAATTGTTATTCTTACTGTCAGTGGGAAAAAAAAATTGTTAGCAGGCAGTCAAATTTATATACCCAGTTGCAACATTACCACAATAAGCAACTTAGTATTGGAAATTACTAGGTCCTGAATATTGTGATCAGACGTAATTTTAAATTTAAAAAAAAACCTCCATTGCTAAATTTTATAACTGTGTATTCCCTGTACTGTTTATAATCCTCCTTAATTGTCGCATATTTCTCATGGGTTGCTTTATCTTTATCATAGACTACATTTGAAGCATTCATTGGAGTCCGAGATGACAAAGCAACAGCTCAACTTAAACTCTTTGGCGATAGTTTGCAGGTACTCGATGGGGTTATCTGCAGCCAAACTTGTAACATGTTCCCTCTTTTTTTTTTTTTTTTTCCTTTCAGTGGGAACTTTTCTTTCTAACTTATATGCTCCACTTTCTGACAAAATATATGTTTAGGTTTTGGAACAAAATCTTCCAATGGACATTGCTTTCAAATCAACAGATATCAATTCTGCCCCTATTCGTGTCATCCAACTTATCTATAATGCAGGGGTGAGTTAAAGGAATTATATATTAGCACTTGTGTATTTTTGGACAAGTAGTTATTGGGGGGTGGCAGTGTGCATAAATAAACTGGAGGTATAGTTCTGGAGTCTCTTCTGTAAAGACCATCAAAATGTTGTACACAAATATTGCCACTTGTCCACTGATGAAGTGCATTCAGTTGATAGCTGTCATTCCATTGTAACTATGCAAACCGGCAAAAAACCAGAACATAACTGGAACCGTAGTTACGGTTCTGGTCTGGTCCCAGCCCGTAACTATTTATAGTCCGGTTCAAGTTCCATAAAACCTTGAACCGGAATCGCCGGTTCGGTTTCGGTTCAAACCGCCAATCCTTTGGGTTTTAAGAGCAGTTTTTGTAAACAAAAATTAAAAAACTGGTTTAGGTCCAGTTTGGAACCGTACGAACCAGAACCGGAACCGAACCGTCTATCTACAGTCCGGTTCCGGTCTAGTTTGGACCCATGGCCAGGGCTACTTTGTCTGAGTAAAAAACTAAGGCTAATCTACGGTCCGGTTCCGGTCTAGTTTGGACCCATGGCCAGGGCTACTTTGTCTAAGTAAAAAACTAAGGCTAATGGGTTTGCATTTTATTAGGATGTGAAGGGTCCTCAAACTGTTGCTTTTAATTTACCCAATGACGAGCGAATAGTAAAAGAACAAGGAACTTCAATGGTCATTCTTAAGAATGTTTCAGAGGCGAAGTATGATATCTTTCCTTGTCGTTTATGCTATTATCGTTTTATCTTATTCATTTTGTTGCTATTTCAGAATGTTTTATCATCAGTATAGCAATAAGCAAAGTTTCTAAATGTTGCACATTACCGTCTTGATCAGGTTCAAGCATATCCTTCAGCCTATAGCTGACATGTGTATTACTAAGGAACAAAAAGAACTTGTAGATTTTGAATCTTTCTTTACACACATCATCTGCCATGAATGCTGCCATGGTATAGGTCCTCATACTATAACACTTCCAAATGGTCAAAAGTGTACAGTGAGAAAGGTTAGTTGAATGACTTAATGCTACTACCTTTCTACCATTTATGGATATCATGGGGTTTTAAATATTGGGACATTCACGAACCATTTCTCATCCTTGAATTGTAAAACTCAATTCCACAACAAAAATTGTTTTTCATTCATTAAACATATCTTGACAGCATTAATGAAATCACCAGATTTCTGCTGAATAGGAGAAAGGAATCATATGAAAATTTTATCACTTTCTGGCGAGTGCATTAGTGGCATTTTGTCCACTTAGTTTCCTGTTCGACATTTCAAAATGACTAGGTGACAGAACAATTCTTCCAACTTGAAATAATCATAATTTTGTTTCAATTATTATTTGCATTATTTACATTTATCAGAAGATGTCACCTGAAATTGTTTAGAGTGGAAACAAAGAATCCATATAGCCGACCTCAATTAATTTTGGGATTAAGGTTTAGCTGAGTTGAGTTTATTATTTGCATTAGGAAGCCAATATCACCTGTAATTTTCTGTGTTTTCCTTTCTATGGTCTGATACAGGAGCTGCAAGAACTCCACTTGGCTTTGGAAGAAGCAAAAGCTGATATAGTTGGCCTTTGGGCGCTCAAGTTTTTAATCAACAAGGTCAGTAACTTGCTATACATGAAAATTATGGATTATAAGGCCCAAGAACATAGCTACCAATTTACATTTCCTCCTCACAGATACTGAATTCACAGTCATCCCTGCAATACATTGACAAAGGTGAATTAGGTAGTCTGGTTGTGACTTAGGTAGTCTGGTTTTAGGGCTGTAATCGAGCCGAGCCGAGTTTTAGCATATTTAGGCTCGGCTCAATATTTTTTTTCCGAGCTCGAATTTTGGATCGAGTTTGAAAATCATGTTCAAGCTTGGCTCGTTTAAACTCGAGAGCTTGAGATCGACTTATTAATAAATTATAATTCAGCTAAGTTCGAGTTCAATTCGTTTATAATTTATCAAAATACTCAATTTTCTAAATATTAATAAAATAACTATAACAAAAATATTTAAAACTAACAAAAAAGCAAAAACATTTAATTAGTGAAAAAAAAAATTCAATCATAAAATTGAGCATTATATGTATTACAAAGATATTAATTAATAAAAAAGATATTTTTAAAGATTAAAATATTAGATTATATAATAAGAAAATATTAGATTATGTTAACCAGAAGTATATATATTTTAGTTAAATTGAATTACCAAAAAATTTATAGAAGTATTAAAATATATTTTTTGGAGTGTCAAAATTATTAAGTTAATAATAATAATCAAGTTGTTCACGAGCCTATTAATCAAGCTTGTTCGTGAGTTTATTATCGAGCTGTTCACGAGCCGAGTTTTACTTTACTCAAGCTCGGCTCGTTTATTAATCAAGCATTAAAGTAAGGTTCAAACTTGGCTCGTTTATAAAATGAACTAAACACGAACGAGCTTTTATTGAGCCGGACACCGAGCCGCTCGCGAACGGCTTGGCTCATTTGCAGCCCTATCTGTTTTAAGGATGAGCGGCAAACAGTTGTGATAAACACTAGGTCAATTCTATGTAGTTTATACTATTCTATTCTAATGTGTGGTTAGGTGAATTCTCTTTAGCCTTTTGTTCCATATGTTCTGGAATTTGTTATCATCTTTATTAATTCAAGCCAGATAAATGCATCCTCCAATTTCAAACTAAGTTCGATAAAAGAATGTCCTATTTTGATTTCACACTAGTTTTGCATTTTCTAGTTATTATCATATAGATTTTATGTTTGCCAATGAGCCTAGGAAATGCAACATTGTAGGGTTATACTTCGTGATTTGGGACTCTCTCTCTCTCTATCACTCTCTGTATTTATCCATCTATCTATCTGTCTGTTAATACATGTGTGGGTAAGGACTGCAGAATTTGCTCCCGAAAAGTTTGGTAAACTCTATGTATGTTTCTTTTCTTGCGGGATGCTTTCGCTCAGTTCGATTTGGTTTAGAGGAAGCTCATGGGTAAGGAACCCACCATCCTTTTCTAATTCAGTGATGTTAGTTTCACTGATCATTCTATATCTACTGAATATTGTCAGAAAAGGACAAGCACTGCAGTTCAACTGGTTATTTGAGAAAGAAGCCTTCATTTTGCACCCAGATGAGACATTCTCTGTTGATTTTGCTAAGGTATTGTTGTTCCAACTTCCCTTGTCAATGAATTTTCTCACTCAAATACCAAGGCCATAAATTTTGTTCATTTGAAAGGTTGAAGGGGCAGTCGAAAGCCTTAGTAGGGAGATACTAACTATACAGGCAAAAGGTGACAAAGGAGCTGCAAGTTTGCTACTTCAGAAATACTGCAAAATGACAGATCCATTAAAACTTGCATTGCACAAATTGGAGAGCATTCAGGTATGAGCTGTGAAATTCTGCTACTTGCCAATGCATGCAATTATGTGCATCTAATGAGAGCTAGATTGCCAATAAATAAGGCCATTTATCAGCATGTGACTTGAAATGAGAATATGGTCCAATTGCCTTTTTGTATAGACAGAGATGATAAGGGACTGAACCTGTGCTTTTATTACTCAGATATATAATACGCCATGATGTTTAATTTACTATTTCAAGTAGATTATACAAGTAATTTCTAATTCTGGTTGTGAAAAGATGAGATTTATTTGTATGATTGTATCTTGTGCCTGATAGAGCACATCAAAGGGAATGGAACTGTCATTTCTAAAAGCATGTAGATTTATGTCACTTGACAAATTTTTAGAATATCAATGTTTTCTTTGTCAAAAGTTGTGCCACCAAATGATGGCATTTGACAAAAAGAGTGGTTGAACTCTTTTCCACAAACATAGGTTATATTTATAGTTAGAAAGTTTAAATCCTGTCAATTTTGTGATCAAAAGAATAGTTTTCGTAAAGACAATGATGTTGATGATAACAACAAAAATTATAATTACAATGTCCCACATTTTCAAGATTTTGGTCTGTAATGGTTGATTAATTTAGGGTTTCCTATTACTTGTTTATATTTAGGGTTTACTCCTTACCTGTGTTTTTTCAGGTTCCCGTGGATATCGCTCCCACATTTCCCATAGCCAATGAAATACTGGGTTAGAGGCAGTGTGCTGCTATTAGACTCACCAGAATACAGAATACTTGGTGTATATTATCATCTGAATTTGAGTGATGTTATTTATTTTCCCCATTGATTGAACTATCTTATTCATTAGGAAGCAAACTACTTAAGCTATTCTTAATGGTAGTTTAAATTTAAATATGGAATAATGTTTCATGAAATAGCAAATTATAACCTCAAGTCTTTATTGACATTCTAAATATGTAACAATCTATTATTTTCCAAACTTATGAAATACAAATTTCATAGAGTGAAGAATAGTTATTTAATTCATTTTCTATTCCATTTTGCGAATAAACAAGCTCATAGTGTGTTTGAGAAAGAGGGTCAAGGTTAGGGACTTTGAGTAATTAAACTTGTACAGCAACTTATCATAGTTGATGAAATATAGATTGCAAATAGGAACTCAGATAAGCAATTAATTGCATCTCTAATTTGCATGCCAAGGACAAAATATAAACTGAAAAAGAAATATATATAAATTATAGGTACTCTTTAAAAGCATGTATTCCAATTCATAAATAGTGAAAAATTGATAACCTAAATAACTTTTAACTCCTTAAGCCAGGCTGTATGTAGGGGGCAAGGATCAGGTTTCCCTTCAGCAATTGCTTTCTGAGATAAAGAATAGAACCAGCCATTCCTCCACTTGAACTGCAACAATTAAATTTTTAACATGAGATTTTATTTCATTTAGTCAAACCGATCTCCAAAACCCTCTCTTCATATTCTAAGTATTAGTAAATAGAATTGGATCCCAGTTCTCTTGAAATAATACTGAGTTAATTTTGGTACCATAGAGGATGCAAATCCATGGCAATCCATAAAATGCTCAAAAAACTGAGCTGTGAAAGAATTTCACCTCTTTGACAGCTGTTGGGAAGTGGGCAACCGCTCTCGAGTAAGCACATAATCTTTCCTCAACGGCTTCTTCAAATACTATTCCTTTTTCTGCAGCTGCTGCTGATGCAAGTTCTGCAATAAGGCTAGACGCCTGAAACCAAAAATCTAAGTATCAGTAAACATTGTAACATTTTTTAATTAATCTATTGTAATTTCACTAAGTGTGTTGTGTTAGTTACTGTTGCTTAAACATTTGTGACCTTCAAAATAAAATAAAAAGGTGCACATATTTCATAACCTACTGAAAATGGCTTTCATTGATTAAAAATTTCAATCATCAAGAATGCTAAGGATTCTTAAAAATTTGATACTTCATAATTATATATGAAGCAAGTATCACTAGTTGGGCCTGTCCATTTGACTGCTATGTTTTACACTGATCTGGCAAAGGGCTAAGTTTATGCTAGAATAATCTCCTATGAAGCATGCTAAAAGTAAAATTTGATGTTTTACAAAGCCAAAAACAATTATCATCCCATTGATGAAAGACCAAGTTCCTTGTGCAATAATAATATCACAACTGAAGTTTCAAATAATGCAATTAGAAACAGTAATAGAAAGAATGTCGTGGAATCGGACTGAATTCAAACTCAGCTTGCTGTTGCCGTGATTTTTTTAAAGCCATTAGCAAAATCACTCGAAACAATGAACAAGAATTTTAATAAAACGTAACCTTAAAAAAAAAAAAATTAATGAATATGGAAGATTTAAGTTAGTAATTGGATGAAACATGAGAAACAACCATTTCTCACATTTTACCTTTTGTTTCTAGGTGATTGGTGAATCACCAAAGGAAAACAGAAAATAACATAACAGTGGGCTAAAATTCCATTACCAAATGGCTGTTATTTAAAACCCTGATCATGATGATATCAACCAAATGGAGTAATGCTAACAGGCCATAATTTTACATGGAGTTTACAAACATGAGTTAATCATCAGCATAATAATCATTTTATTTGCACAAGCACAGCAGTATGCAAAGACATGCAGTAAAGTAAACCACATCTGATGCTTCAAAATATATCATTGAGAAAGACAGCATTACCTCAGATCGATATTCCTTCTCCACAGTACCAACAGTTGCCCCTGGATGACGAGCCCCAACAAGCATGAATGCCGCAATCCAGATCAGCTTCTCTAACATTTGTTTTTGAAAAGCTTCCTTGTCTAGAACCTGATTACATTGAAAAAGAAATATACTTGACTGAATATCATCCCTTTAAACATAAAGGTTTGAGAGACAATGCATCAATGAATCACACAGTTGATTCAAAACTAAAGTTCTTAATGCTTCAAAAGTTTTAAAACAATGTCTAAGGTCCATGACCACTAAGTTCAGCCCAAACTTGAAACTCTAAGCTTATTTATATCAACCTCTATCCCACACCAACTCATCAAACTTTAAGTACAAAATAAAATCACTAAAAGCAAAACATATCACAAAAAGAATGCCCTCAAAATAGGTTCAATACATTCAATATGAAGGAATTCATATTCATACATCAAGCCTAGCAGTAGGTGCATCTCTCAACTTGGCATAGGCCCATGTTCAAGTGCCCCTCCCCTCTTATATAAACCAAAAAAATATGAAGGATTTCTTTCTCTTACCTTGCAAGAGAGGCCTCCGGCATGTACCCTTGCAGCCACTGCAGATGCCCATTTTCCATATGCTGCAGTCAATCCTTCAGGATTGGTATCAGTCTTTCCATCAATAGGAGGTTCTCCAAGCTTTGAGACAGCAAAATAAGCAAGCACCTGGTCTGCATCTCCCAGACCTTTACTTTCAAGCCACGGCTCCAGCATCCCATTCTGGAAAAAGACCAAATCTGCTAGATTGTCAACACCCACTCAAACAATTGCAAAGAAAAGAAACCCAAAACTTTCAGATCAAAAAATTCCAAATAAGAAGGCAATTCAATAAATATTTATTGAAGATAATCTGAAAATTTGTACCGTTCCATCTGGATTTGGGTGTAGCTTCAAGAACCGCCTCAAGATCATCATTTCTGGTACAGACAAGAATAGGACCCTCAAAATCAAGTGGCACAGACTCCCCTCTCTTCACCAGTAAATCCTGACCATTACCCATTTCTTGCAAGGCCTTTCCAACCCGTCCACCGCCGACTATCACGGCGGGAACCACCTTGGCAGCAGTGGCAGTAGAACCAGGAGCTGCAGCCATAGCGAAAACTGAAGCCTTTTGAGCTCTGCTAATAATTTTGGTACTAAAGAATGTGAATTTTGAAGTGGGTTTAACAGGAAAAGAGCAAGAGAGAGTAAGGGTGACACTGGCCATGGGTTCTGGTGATGGTGCGTCTGCTGCTAAAAAAGAGGGAAGGGTACATGGTGAAGGTGTGTAATAATAAGGGAGCTCGAGAGGCAGAGTATGAACAAGAAAGGGACGGCCACTCAATTTTT
>CATKHJ010460335.1:0-18083 GCA_949750685.1 Vernicia montana
TCATTATCATTTTCAACCAAACTACTTCTTTACTAGCTTGTGTAACTGCTACATATTCTGCTTCTGTTGTTGACGTAGCCATAACTAACTGTAGTTTTGAAACCCAGCTTACTGCTCTGCCAGCAAGAATAAACACATAACCTATGGTGGATTTGCTTTTTTTCAAATCACCTGCATAATTTGAGTCAACATATCCTCTGACAGTAAAATGTGATCCTCCATAACACAATGCAACATCTGAGCTCCCCTTAATGTATCTTAGGATCCTCTTCACTTTATTCCAATGCTCTCTACCAGGTTTTTCCATATACCGACTAACCACTCTCACTGCATGTGCAATGTCTGGTCTTGTACAAATCATAGCAAACATAAGGCTTCCCACTGCTGATGCATATGGTACTCGAGACATCTCCATACTCTCTGCTTCACTGCTAGGACTCATCTTGAAGGATAACTTGAAATTAACAGGAAATGGGGTAGAAATTGGCTTACAATCTTGCATATTGAAGCGTCACAAGATCTTCCTCAAATAATTCTTTTGACAAAGCCAAATCTTCCTATTATTTATGTCTCGGAGAATTTGTATCTCTAAAATCTTGTTTGTTGGTCCTAAGTCCTTCATTTCAAACTCCCTAGCCAATTGAGCCTTCAAATATTTAATATGATCTTTGTTAGGGCTTGTTACCAATATGTCATCAACATACAATAGCAGAATGATGAAATCATTATCATTAAACCTCTTGAAATAGGCATAAGGGTCTACATTTAATCTGTTGTATCCAAGGCTCATGATGAAGGAATCAAATCTCTTATACCAACACCTTGGCGCCTATTTGAGACCATATAGAGATTTGTTTAACCTGCAAATCAAGTTCTCCTTTCCATGTTCTTCAAATCCTTCTAGTTGGAGCATATATATTTCTTCTTCAAGATCTCCATGAAGAAAAGCAGTTTTCACATCTAACTGCTCTAAGTATTGGTCAAGAGTAGCACACATTGCCAGAACTATTCGGACTGTATTAAGTAGAACCACAGGGGAAAATATCTCATTGAAGTCAATGTCTTCTTTATGAGCATACTCTTTTACTACCAGTCTTGCACAATACCACTCCACTTGACTATCACTATTTCGTTTGATATTGAAAACTCATTTATTACCAATAGGCTTTCTTCCTTGTGGTAACGGCACAAGCTCCCAAGTCTTGTTCTTATGAAGAGCTTCAATTTCTCCCTGCATTACTGCAATCCATTGAGATACATCTGAACTGTCCATCGCCTTATAAAGATTTGATGGTTCACCATCGTCTGTTAGAAAACAGTATGTAACATTGCTCTTCAAAGGTAATCTGGCTGCCAAGCTGATGTTTTTCTTTCACGAGATGACCATTGAACTTCTGTAGTTTTAGTCTCAACTGGTTCTCATTCCTCAATTTTCGATGTTACTTCAAAAGAATCTTTTGAATCAGACTTTTTTTCCACCTGTACCATTGTAGTTTTTGGATCTTCTTTCGAACTGCTACTATCACCTTTCTCTTACAGCTTCCTTTATGCAAATATAACATCCCTGCTTATCACAACCTTATGGGTAGTGGGATCCCATAGGCGATAGCACTTCACTCCATTAGCATAACCCAGAAATATGTATTTTCTGGATTTTGGATCTAACTTTGTTGTTTCTTGGGTGTTGTACATCACGTACATAAGACTTCTGAATACATGAAGGTTTGAATAATCAACAAGCTTTCCCGTCCACATTTCCATTGGTGTTTTAAACTCAATTGCAGTTGATGTTAATCGATTGATCACATAACAGGCGGTGTTGATTGCTTCTACCCATAATGTTTTTCCCAGACCTGCAACTCCCAATATGGCCCTTATTCTTTCCAACAGGATTCTGTTTATCTGCTCTGCCACTCCATTTTATTGAGGAGTGTATGCTGTAGTGAATTGACTCTTAATGCCTTATTGATTATAAAATTCAGCAAACTCATTGCTAGTATATTCTCCTTCATTATTTGTCCTCAATCACTTGATCTTCTCACCATATTTAAGTTCTACCCGCGCTTTAAATACTGTGAAAACTAGAAACACATTTACCTTCCCCTTGATAGGATACACCTAACATTTCCTAGAATAATCATCTATGAAGGACACCAAATACTTCACTTCTCCCAGGGATGGAACTGGTGCTTGCCATGAGTAAACCAATTCTAGAACTTTCTTGCTTCTAAAATTTGATTGTTGAATTTTATCATGTGCTGCTTGTTTGTAACATAATGCTCACAAAAGGGTAAGGAAACCTTTGTGAGTCCCGAAAATAGATTTTTCTCTTTAAGAATTTTCATTCCTTGCTTAGAGATATGCCCAGGTTTGTAATGCCACATCATCGCAGATCTGTCATTCAAACTACTTGAAGCAACGGATGCTTCTCCTTCCTACATAGTCTCTCTTATAGGTATATACAAGTTTGCAGCCTTTTTCTGTCCTTTCATAAGTACAAGCGTGTCTCAGATTATTTTTTTAATCCCATTATGGGTTTCGATCTTACACCCAAGATCATCTAGTTGTCCTTCAGACAACAAATTTTTCTGCGAGCTTTCCACATGTCTCACATTTTGAATAGTGCGAATTGTCCCATTATACATCTTCAGCTTGATGGTTCCAATACTGACGATCTTCAAGGCATGATTATCCACCGTGTACACAAATCCTCTTGAGATAGATTCATAATGATGGAACCATTCTCTCTGAGAGGTCATATGCCAGGTAGCCCTTGAGTCAAAACACCAGACATCAGCTAAATTTTTTCTGCCTGTATCAGTCGTCGCCTCTTTATAACATAGAGCATTGCCATCATCTGGAGTGCTTGCTACATTTCCTTGAGGACTAGAATCTTTATTTAAATTCCAGCAATATTTCTTCATGTGACCCTTTTTGCCACAGTGGTAGCATTTTATATTCTTCTTACTCCTCAATTTTGATCTTCCCTGATTGTGGCTCCTACTGGGGCCACATTCTGTTGATCTTCTTCTCACCATTAATGCCTCCGCTTGTTGCGAACTGGCCAACCTGTCCTCTTTGTTCTTGCGCCGACTTTCTTCTTCTAGAACTGTGGTTACAACATCATTGACGACTAGATAACTCGTGAGGATATTATTTGTTAAATTGATGATGAGTTGATCATACGAATCAGGTAGACTTTGGAGTATAAGTTCAGCACGTTCATTTAGCTCTATTTTAACTCCCAACGATGTAAGCTGAGAAAATAGAGTATTCAAATTATTCACGTGCTCTGTCACTGAAGTAGATTCTGACATCCGAAGAGTGTACAGTTTCCTCTGAAGGAAAATTTTATTGTTGAGTGATTTTGACTCTTACAATTTGTTGAGATGATTCTAAATCTCCTTTGCCGTCTTTTTTCTCCTGTATGCTCGACAATACCCCATATGCTAATACCAGATGAAAGTTTGTTATAGCATTTCCATCCATCTCATTCCACTTATCATTTGTGAGTCCCGCCGGCCTTTCACTAATAGTCGTAAGACAATTATCTTTTCTCAATATTACCTTCATCTTCAACTTCTACAGTGATAAACTACTCTCATTGAATTTCTCAATATCAAATTTTACCGCCATTGCTTCTATCACAAACTTCTTTGAGCAAATTTAGCTCGCACTATTTCATGTGAATAGTATTGTATATTGAAACAGTGACTGTAGTCCGTGAACAATACTCCAGGTAAGTTTCCAAGAAAGAGAGGTGGGTCACAATAGACACACTTAAATACTAAGTTTTTCCTTAACTAGAACTTTTCTTGGATATGTACTTTCACACTACCACATTTATTTCCAGCTAGGCTCTGATACGTATGAACAGTACACGTATCCGTGAATAGTTCCAAATTGCACAGTACCTCATAGTACTATTCATAGCAATAATTTTTACAAGAATTTTTTTTTTTCTAATATGGAAGATCAGTCAAAACTGTAACCATAGAGCATACTCTTAATTTTTAAGAAAAATTAAAACCAACAGCTCTGATACCACTTGTTGCAGAATTAGGACCGGATTAGAGTAAAAACGCAGTTAATAATTTGAGAATAATAACAAGAATACCAAATTTTACATAGAAAAACCTCAAACAAATTAGGGTAAAAAACCACGGGTAAAGATAGAAGAATTTCACTATGAAAAATAATAAGAGTTACAACCTCTCTCTACACCACAAGGAGAGAACAACAACATTCTCTCTTGAAATAGGAAAAACACTCTTTATATTTTTTCTCTCACTAGAAACTCTCTCTATTTAGAGAATTGGGATGATAGATTCATTAGGCAGAGGCTCTATTTATAGAGGAGCCTCTGCCCCTCTCTCCCTCTTTGATATGTGCAGCACACTACATTTGGCCTTTTTTTTTTTTTTTTCTTCGGTGGCCACTAATATTAACATATAAGCAGCTGTTGGTGGTGGTTATGGGTATTGCAGGCAACAAATTGTTACTCCTCTCAGTCCCCCCAATCTCTCTCTGCCCCTCTATTCATTCCAACCACAAAAAGCCCAAAATCAAAACAACAATCACCAACATCACCATCCAAACAAAGATTCATATGAATACAAAATCCATCCAAACAAAATAAAAAAAAATTAATATTAATATTAATTTCCAACCTCAATTCAAACCAGAGTTTGTTGCTATCACCAACCAGATTAAGCTCATGTGTCCATCGAAAAAAGAACAAAGCTCACCTATGAAACGAGTTGCAACGGTGAGCTAGGACTGGTAACGGCACACCGGAGATGGCCTGGAGATTGAGAATCGCTCAATCCGGATGAGCAATGGTTTGTAAGCACTCAAACGGTGCAGTGGCTAGCCTGGGCTCGTGAAAACTTAGGATTGACAGTGAAAATTAGACTCCAATGGCAACATATTTGAGCTTTGGAGAAGAAGGTGAGCTCGGCAATAGTGTTTCCGATGAAGGAACTCGAGTGCATGCATGTGATGGTGCGATGAAGCCTCGATGGCCGTGCCCAATCGCGACGATGACAGTGAACATGTAAATTCCATTAAGGACATGTATCGTTTAAAAGAGAGTGAAGTCCTAGCAGATTGTCTCAAATGGATCCGTAGAGACCAAAATCAGAGGGTAATATGAGAATTAATAAAATAATTTCTTAATTTTTTAATAGAATTAAAAAAAAAATTCAAAAGTCACCAAAGAAAATTAAGAGCAACCTAAAGGACTCTTACGCAAATTACCAGAGAGGGAGAATTAGAGGATAAGCGAAGACAACCAACAGAGAAAGCCAAAGAGGAATATGTAAATGGAGCAATGGGCCACAATCCACATGCACTACAGTCTACACACCCAACCATTATTCTATTTCTTGAGCACTCTTTTCTTTCTCATTTGTTTGTGCGCCAAACCAAAATAAAAAATGGCGGCAGAATCTGCATTTGTAAGTAGAGGAGCATTAACTTTCTGCCTAAAATGGCAATGTTCTTCTACAAGAAATAATATCAATAATAAGCTCCTTCTTTACTCGAGAATTCGCGCTTCTCATTCTTTGGATGACGAAAACAAAGTCTACAAACAACTGGGTTCGTCTCCTTTTTCTCTCACTTCACTTGTTTCCTTTTATGGGATTTACAAGTTGTAATTGTAAATGGGTTGGAACCCTGAAATCACAGTATGAGAGTTCGGATTTGAAATGGGTATATGGCCAATTGTTTGCTAGCATACCAACTGTTTGACTTTGATTCTCACTCAGTTTTTTCTCCAACTGGTTCGTTCCTTTAGTTTTTTTTATCTACTTTTTATGTTCAATATTAACTTGGGATTTTTCTGAAATTTCTTTAGTTGATAAAAATTGCAAATGGGATATGTGACTAATTTAGAATTTCTTTTCTGTTTTGTACGTTAAATTTGCAGATTGAATTTTATCTAGAACAGAAGGGAGAGTATTTTTAGATAAATTTTTTTAAATAGGTTGTGTAATTTTTCTTGGTTTATAAGCTGAAATAGCTTATGAAATGACTTCATTGGTTTATTGTTCTTGATAATCTGAAGAATTTTCCAAAATGAATGTAATGCGTGAGGCTGTAGTTCTAAGTCATTTTAATTAGCAATCTCGAGCATGCTATGGAAATTCATTTTAAACTTGTTTCTTATAACATGGTATTGGTAGCTTAGCTTAGCTCTTTGATATGGAAATTCAGGTTAAACTTGTTCCTCCTTTTTGTTGTGAATAGTATTGATGTTAATACAGAGGAAACTGATAAGGGTCCTTGATAGCAGGTTGCTGCGGCACATGTGCCACTTTTATTATTCAATGACCTTAACTTATAATGGTTACTCATTTCTCTGTGTGGATTCTTATAACAGAAGAATATACAAATTACAAGCATGTATTATTAATCTATGATAATGGTTACATTTTTGTACATTTGTATACACCGGCTTTACACTTCTAATTTGGATTGGAAATTTTGGGGAATTTATTTAGGTTTTTTTTCATTGAAAAAGAAGATTGAAGATGCTGTTCTCCGTGCTGAAATGTCAGCTCCAACAGCACTAGAACTTGAAGAAGCGAGACAGATAAGACAAGAAGAAATAATGCGTGAGTGCAATCTATGGGATGACCCTGTCAAATCCAATGAAATTCTTGGTAGATTTGCTGATAGTGCTAAAGTGATTGATGCTCTCAAAGACCTAAAGTATAAGGTGAAGTACTACAGAGATTAATTTTGATATGTTCTTTTGAAAGAATTAATGCTATCTTTTTGGAGGAGGAAATGATGAGGGTAGTAGTCATTTATTGGCTGGATATGCCATGGGAATTGGGGACTGAAGACTCTGTAGAAAGCCTGTTGATAGCCTAGCCATCATGAAATAGTTTAGTATTTCTCTCTACCAAATTCTTGAACCTCTGGTATTCAGCCAGGGAATATATTGACCAGGCTGTGTTTCAGTGGACCCTGGGCTTAGCCCAGATGGTTTGCTCACTTGTAATAGCAGATCTGCTGTATGCTGCATGCATATTTGACTATCTGATTTATTTAAGCTTCTGAAGTCTTGATCAAAAAGTTCTTTATTAAGTTGACATAAATGCTTGATTACTTTTGCCGAGTTTTCTTGACCATTGTTAAACTTACCAACTACGAATGGTATAAGCTGCTTCACTTATTGGCCTTCTCTCAGTTGACAGTGAAGATAACAATTTTATATATTTCTTTAGGCTGAAGAGGCAAAACTGATCTCACAGTTGGCAGAGGTGGAAGGCATCAATTATCGACTTTTTAAGCAAGCATATAGTATGTCTTTAGATGTAAACAAGTTCTTGGATCAGTATGAAACGACAAAACTTCTTAAGGGGCCATATGACATGGAGGGAGCATGTGTAATTATTAAAGCTGGTTCTGAAGGTCTTAATGATGAGGTTTGATTCTCTGCTTATTTTTCCTTAAATTTTACCAAAAAAAAAAAAAACAAAGAGGTTTTAACTTCTTTCTCTGTGAGATGAAATCTGATGTGCCTTTGTGTTTCAGGTCATCACTAATCCAAACAGAATCAATTGAGCACATATTTCAATGCAAGGAAACATATTGTGTTGCATTTTTTGTCTTTGCTTGCAATAATTTATAGTTGGGAAGTGTCCTTTCAATCATATGATATCTCATCCTTGTATAAATATTGGATTTTTTTTTTGTCATTTTAAACTTTTGATATTTGTTAGTTATTCCAAGCCAAGAATTTTTAGTTAGCACACAATTGGTTATACTGCCAGTGGAACCACTTTAGGCTTTTTGTGTCATGCTCACATCTGAAGATTTTTAGGCTTGTCTTCCTTTCTCCAAGCTGTTTTATATGAAACTGTTGAGCCATTTAAGCTTTTTTCTTTTTTGACTGAGAAGTGTATTCATGCCTTGCCCTGCAAAAATTTGCTTTAGCCTAACTGCTGTAGTTGTCATTCCTTATAATAATATAATAATTTAGTATGATTACGCATTGGCATTGGAAAGTTGATTTCTAGTTATTGTAAATTGTTGTTGGACCTTCTCAGGAAATTCTATGCAATTTTTTCTTTATATATTATATGTTTCAGAAGTTATGATGCTCCGATATTATTAACATTCCCAACCTCCTCTCCCCCCCTTCTGTCTTTACCATGTTTAAATATGCTTAAATTCAAGTCCAAAGTTAGTGAGACTTGACTGCTTGACTTGTGATGACCTGTATGATTTACCAGCCAATTACTATCTGTCTAATATGGTATTGCATATTTCCCTACTTAGATGTGGGCAGAAAATCTTCTGAGAATGTATATTAAATGGGCCAAAAAGCTAGGGTGCAAAGGCAGGCTAGTTGAGAAGTATCCTTCTATTACTGGGTATGGTGGTATCCAGTTGGCAACTACTGAGTTTGAATTTGAGTATGCTTATGGCTATCTTTCAGGAGAGAGAGGCATTCATCGCATGATAAGTTCTCAAAATGGGTCTGTTCACTATGAGGTAAGCTATATTCTAACTGCTTCATGTACTTAAATTTTTTGAAAGTATAGGCTAAAAGTACACTTAGTATTTCTTTAGAAGATTTTTTCTGAGCTGATATAAATTTGTGAGAAGCTAACCATGATGGCTGAGGACGTTGTCATTCTCTATCCCTCTATCTCTCTCTCTCTTAGGCACTTCATGCCATCTCTTTCAACATCTTTGTTCCGGTTTTGTCATTGTAATACATTACTAGGATAGTATGTGGATGTGCACTTGCTTGCTTCTAAACTGAAACTGCTTGCTTGTGCATTGACCTTTCTTTTATTTGGTCTGGTGAAGGAAAAATTTGCACCATTTTAAATGCATCATGTCAAAGATGGATTTATGCTCAAATTTGTTATCTTATCTATTTTCTGGTGATGTTATCACAATCATTCAGAGATCAGTATGTCTCTTCTAACCATCTTTTATTTGAAATTGGAAATTGTTTCAGGATAGCTCAGCGAGTGTGGATGTTGTTCCTCTTTTTCTTGGAACATTTTTTGACCTTCAAATAAATGATGAGGATTTGATTATCTCATCCTCATTGCTTAGAGGAGAGAAGAGCTCAACAGAATCAGCAGTTTGCATTCAGCATATTCCTACTGGCATAACTGTCCAGTCCTCAGGTAAGTCTCAGAAAATTTTATTTTGTTGTTCATGGCAAATTTAGTTATTGACAAATCTAGGCAGCTTTATACTTCGCTGTGGTTTGCAAGTGAAGTTGGTGCCATGTGTGTGGTGAAGCGAAATTGCACCTACATTATACTGTAGTACTTTCACTCTCTTGTTTCCCTGTAATGGAGAAGGAGAAGAAAGCACTGTGTCCTTTTAACGGTCAAGTAAAAATGACATTTTAGAATCTTGCTCTCTTGCTCCCTTTTTTCGCTATACAATGAGGGCAGTGGCAGAGCTTGGGTTTCATGTGTGAATATATTTTGGTGTTAAGAGTACCTAGAATTGAGCTTTCTACACTATATGCATATCAAAGTAAATGTTAGTGCATTACTTCTAAAATATTACTTATAAAATAGATTTATAAGAAATTATACATATCAAACCATTGATTCTAAATGGATTAATTACAAAAAAAAAAATCAACTTTTGCACCTTTTGTAATTTTATCACACGCTTTAAAACTTGGCAATTTCTAGCAGGAACTTGTTAATTTATTGCAATGTATAACCAGCTCAAATTCAGACAAAACTCTACCTGAATTTTCTAATATGGCAGGCTAGTATTATAGAAAGGAAAAAAATCCACTTAAACTTTCAGTTTTAAACAACATTGTTTTGATATACGAGGAAAAATAAAATCCCAATCTTGTTTTCTTTCCCATTCTCAAACCCTTGAATAGCAACCTTCACAGTAAGTAAAGTTTTTCTCTCTTTAGTAGATCTCACCTATGAGAGTCATTATTCACCTCAACAGCCATGGACTTCTAAAAATCTCAATACCTGCCATAGAAAAAAGTTACAAGAGATGGAGCGAGACTTCTTTCTATTGGTGAAAAAGAGAAGTTTACGTATATTTTTCCATTTTTTTAATGTATATGGATTATAAACCCAGTTGACATCAATAAATTTAGGTTTTTCTCACTTGAATTTGAGCAGGTGGTAACATTGCAACAAATTAATAAGTTCATGCTAGAATTGTCAAGTTTTAAAGTATGTGATATAACTATAAAAAGTGCAAAAGTTCCAGAATTTTTTTGTAATTAAGCCATTCTAGATGTGTTTTAGAACTTCCAAAAAAAATCTGACTAATGGTCAATGTCATTAATCATGTACTCTCTTCTAAATCAAAGAGAGAAGAAATTTATGCAATTTGTTCAAAATCAATTAATCTAACGTCTACAAGATAGAAAGAAAAAGAATTTGGAGCTGGAAATACTTGCTGAAGTAAATTGAGATTCGGTCAATAAATTTTCTTTCTTTTGAGAAAGGAACAAGATCAATACAAACTAGCCATTTCTTTTCTGCAGGACGTGCAAGAGATACAAACAACCCCCCCTCTTTGTTTATCATAAATACTAGCCATGCACAACATCACAAGTGAAAATTTGGCTTTAAGGTTTAGAGACTTCTAATTAGAATTGACTTTTCAGTAGTCAAATCCAAATAAAAATTAAGTAAAAATTAAATCATCACTATATTATAATAACAATGCTAATTTTAATTTATTATTATTTTGTTTTGTTGGGGGTGGAGGAGGTGTGCAGCATTTGTTATAGGAAGTAACTTTAATAGTGATTAGTAGTAGTTTATTAGTAATAAGGGCATATTAAGGGTTTCATCATCTATTCCTGCTTTCACCTTTGATTGCCAAGGGATTTAAAAGGGGGACGATCAATGAAAACCCATTAAAATTTATATTTTTATAATAATAATTACAGCATACTATCTGTTAAGGAAATTTGATTTTGTTTTGGTGGGGTGGTATACCCTCGAGAAATTCTCTGCCTCTGATTGAGGATGCATATACAAGTGATGATTATTGAGGTAGAAAGTCGATGTCTCTTGGGCTGAAGGTGTGATGTGGGAGACACGGTTATAGACACAGGAAATATGAAAGGTATTTGCCAGCATTTCATTCACAATGGCAAATAAAGCTAGCAAGATGGTGTCTTTATAAAACATGTTAAAGCATATCGAGGAAATAATTTCCTAACTACCTTCACCACATAATTATTTCCATATCAGTTTGATGGGGGCATTTTTATCATTCTCAAAGTGATTACAGTTTTCAGCTTTTCTCACGAAAACTCTGATCTGACACGCTGATTCTGCCTCCATTTTACTTATGCATTTCCTCATATTTTACTTTGCAGGTGAAAGGAGCCACTTTGCGAACAAGATGAAGGCTCTTAATCGATTAAAGGCTAAACTCCTTGTGATTGCAGAGGAGCTAAAGGTTTCTGATATAAGTAGCATTAATAACACTATTGTGGATGTGTGTTGTACAGAGACTCGGAGGTATGTTTCTCATCCTTACAAGCTAGTACAAGATATAAAAACTGGCATCCAACTCCCTGACCTAAACTCAGTTTTGGATGGAAATATTGAACCTCTTGTTGGAGCTCATATTAAAATTAGACATGCTGACTAGATTACATTAATTGCTACATGTATTTTTCTGCTTCTGTTAAATATTTTTGTTACCTATCATGTGATTTTGAAAATCTAGAGTCAAATTTATCATCCGTAGCTTCAAACAATGCTTATGATGCTTCCATATAGGGTTGTTAATGAGCTGATAATATATATCGTTAAAGTTTAACTTAAACTTGACTCATTTATTGTACGAGCTTTAAAAGTATGTTTAAATTTGACTCCTTTTATCATAACTTATCTTTAGAAAATATTTTTCAATGAAAACATTTTCTGAAAAAATATTTTCTAAAAAATTAATTTTCTTTTGTTTGGTTACAATATTAAAAATTAGTTAAAAAATATTAAAAATTTTAATTTATAAGACTATAAATATATTTAAATTTATAAGAATTTCATATTTTTAAAATTTTATTGTTAAATATAAGGAAAAAAAATATATAAAAATGATAAATTTAGTGATCGTTGGCGATCGGTGGTGATTGTCGATAGTCGTCGGAGGCCGGTGGTGATCATCGGTGGTTTCCAATAGTGAGTATCGGTGATTGACAGATTAATAAATTTATTTTTATATATTTTTCTTTCATTTTAATAAATTTGTCAAAATTTAAAAAATGACTTTCTGTTTTAAAAAGAGAGTTATTTTTCTTAAAAATAGCTTAATTTTCTATTGATCATAAAAATATTTTTTGTTAACTAATTTTTCAAAATGATTTAAACGTCAGAAAGTATCTTGATAGCATTTCAACTCAATTGCAGTCCCACTTTCGAAGAAGAGTTTAAAGTGTCGATATGTCGGTGCTTAATCAAATTATTTTTGATCTTCAGCATATTTAGGAAAGCAAAATTCTATATTCTGTAAAAAAAAAAAAAAAAACATTTTCAAGATATCCTGAGTGATTGATATTGCCATTTTCAAGCTGGAATTAGGGTGCAATGGTGCACGATCAGCCATTTAGTCACGGCCAATTCAACAACAAACTGACCTGTTGATGCAGTGAAGGATTTACAGAAGCAAAAGCAAAGATAGAAAATTATCCAAGAGTTGTAATTTGAAAAATAAAATAAAATAAAACAAAGCCAAAGAATAAAATTGGATCTCAAAAAAAAATATATAAAAATTTTAAAAATTACTAAAGATAAGTTTAAAAAAAAATTGATTTTTCAAAAAAAAAAAAAAATTGATTAATTTATTTTTTTTACTACCAGCCTCAGGATTTACTGTATATATATATATATATATATATATATATATATATATATATATATATATATATATATATATATTCTATCTCCTTAAGGATTTATATTAATAGAATTTTCTTTAGCCTCAAAATATAGGATTAATATTCCGATTTGGATTAGAAGTATTAATTAGTATATATATTGTGTTTCTTCACAAAAACCTTCCTTATCATTCCTATACGTACGATATTTCTTTTTCTTGTTTTTATTAATAACCATTGTCATCACAACTCAATGGACATCCCTGCTGTAGTTATAGACACACTTATAATGAGCTCACCATTTATTTTAATACTCTCCTTGTACCTTCTCTTTACCTTCTGTCTACCTCTACCACCACCAACACCACCAAATCAAGGTAGCGCTGCCACCCCCGCCGTCATTGTCACAGTCATCACCGAACAACCATCACTAGTCTTACCAGAAATTGTTGTTACATTTGAAAGCAATGCAGTAAAGTATAGTAATGAAATATGTTCAATTTGCTTGGAGGAATTCAAGGATGGAGACAAGTGTAAGGTTCTTAGTAATTGCAAACATTTATATCATAGTTTTTGTATCGATCAATGGCTTCTCAGAGATAGACATTGCCCTCTTTGTCGAGATTCTGTTAGAGGTCACCCTGTGAATACTTTGAGTCAAGTATAAGAAATCATATATTATATATAGAGTTTGTATAGAATTTCTATCATTATTTTTGTTATAATTTTGCTTATATTATTCCTTAGCTTTTGTTAAATTTTCTTGTTTACAATTATTAGGGTTAGAGGAATTAATCGAGACATTATTCAAATGCAGTTTATTAATAGGTATATATGATTTTAAATATTGAAGGTTTGTGCACTGTTAATCCATCTTATAGCCAACACAGTCATTAGAACAAAAATTAACACCTACAGAATCTTATTCAAGCAACAAAGCATCAAAGTAAAGAATAGCATAAATAAGATTATACTTTATTCATTAATAACTTTATGAAAAAATGATAACTAGAGATAGATGAAAGGTAAAGAAAAGAAAAATATTAGTTTATTTTAATTATGAATATAATGCTATTTTTAATCTCAATTTTGTCTAATTTATCTCATTTGGACGTAATTGCAATTGTATTTGAAAAATCAGATAAAATTAAAAATTTTAGACAAACTAAAAAACACAAATTTTTATATTTTTTTGTCATTTGGCTTTTGGCATATAATAATTTGGAATACATATGTTTCGCATAATGAGTTAAAAAAAAAAAAAAAATTATATATATACAAATAAGAATTAAAAATGAATATTTTCCAAATAAGTCATAGCAAGCAGGTTCAAGATGGGACTCAACACTCCAAAAAGAAAGTAATAAATAAAATTTATTATCGGAATTTATTGTCATTATTTTATCAATTTATTTAACCAAACATTTGAATATAAAAATAAAAAATTTCATTTCATTTCACCTTTTTAACATCCTATAATCAAATTAATAATACTTAAAAAGTAATTCTAATTTAAGCTAGTCATATATATATGTATATTTTATTTGGGAAAAATATTCAAGTTCAATTTAATAATTTAATATGAAGCAAATAATTAATTTCTTAAAAAATAGACCGAGCGTAGAGACTGAAAAAAAAATTTAATCTTAATGTGCAAATTAAATATAAAAAATATCATAATTAAATTGAAAGCATAATAATTATGTTGAAATCTCTTTCTCAATGCTTAAATTTCATTTTTACATTATCAAAATCACTAAATTTTGAAATGTTTATTTCATCTTCTAAATTTTATTTTAACATTAAGTGGCATTAAGGACATTATTGTGGATGTGAGTTATACAGAGACTCGGAGGCAATGATGGAGTTAGGAGTCTCCTTAGCTTCAAATTACAAAAAATTTAGGTGTAAAATTATAAAAATTTAACCATATATTGTATTTGATCCATTTTATTTTAGTGAATTTTTATTTTATATATATAATAAATTATAGTATAAGAAATTTAACTCCCATAAAATTTTTTTTTTCCTGTCACTGCTCATATGTATGTTTCTCATCCTTACAAGCTACAAGCTACTGCTCATACGTATGAAGCTGATACAAGATATAAAAACTGGACATATTGAACTTCTTGTTGGAGCTCATATTAAAATTATACATGCAGACTATATTGTTAAATTTTTAATATAAATTTGGAATAATCAACCTTAAAAACTAACTTGATAATATTGGAGAGTTCATTTCTATATTAATCACTTAATATTTCTGTATTTATTATATGTGAGATATTTTAACACTCTTTCCTCAAGGAGTATTCAAAGTTATTACTTGAAGCAATTAGAACTGAGTAAACCGGTATTTGAAACAATTAGAACTGAGTAAATCGGAACAACCGGCAAGATATATTAGGTACTTGGATAAACAGAACTAGTGGCGGATTCAAAAAATTTAATTAGTAGGGGCAATTTACGTGCATGTATGCGCACATACATATAATTAAAATACAAAATTTATGTGCGCATATCAACTATATAGTTCTTAAGTTGACAATTAAGTGACATTAACTCCATTGAAGTAAATTCACATGGATAAAACCGAGCAAGTCGTAATTTTTATCTCGAACATTGGATAATACTATGAAATTTTCGATTGTTAAAAAGTATTTATGGGAGATTTTTCAAATCAACTTCTAAAAATTTATTGGTTAAATGTGCTTACTTTTTTCCACCATTATTAAACGCTTGAGAGGAAGATGATTGATCGGATGGTAAGTTTCTTTTAACAATAAACATTAATAAATTTTAAATATTTTTTTTGTTACATATAAACATCACATTATAGCATATAAATACAACAAATAAATTCTAAATAATTGAATTACAATGAAATTCTTAATAACTAACATGTTGGATTATTGACAAAAAAAAAATAATTGAGTGAAACGAGTTTAATAGAGAGAGCAAGTGGGTCTTGCCGTTTTAGTGACGATAAGGGAGTGACTGTTGAATAAATTTTTGTTTGATTAATTATGCTGTAGTTTTGTCTTTTAGACATTGCAAAGAGAGTAAGTGAGGTCCTGTTCTGATAGCATGTTAAATTTTTAATATAAATTTGAAAGAATCAATCTTAAAAACTAGCTTGTTAAGATTAATGAGTACATTTTTATATTAATCACTTAACATTTTTATATTTATTAGATGTGAGATATTCTAATAATATTACATTAATTGCTACATGTATTTTTCTACTTTTATATTAAACAAATTGATTTTCTGCTTAAGTAATTAATTTAATTAATTAAAGATTTAGTGTATATATATATATCCTATCTCCTAATGGATTTACTAGAACTTTCTCTTACCTGAAAATCTAGGATTCATATTCTGCTTTGGATTAGAAGTAATTAATATAATCATATACAGTTTGATTGGTCTTCTCTGTTGAGTGGGTCCCTCCAACATGAAAGGCCCACCTAACAAAAAAAAAAAAAAGTTGGTGAAGAAAAATAAGAAGTTTGGCACCGAATTGAGCAAGCAAAGTTAAACTTTGCTTGCTTCTTAAAACTGATTGCTTGCTGCATGAATTTAAGGCAAATTCATGCAAGAAGGAATATACAGAAGAAAAATCACAAAATATATAGAGAGAGTTTTGTGTGAGTAAAAGGGTTTTGATAATTTTTGTTCGTCCAAAAATTATCCTACATTTCTTTAATCTTTGTTCACTGTGAGAAAGGGTGTACTGGGTTATTGGGTGTTGTGTGAGAGAGGGTTTACAATTTTATCCTTCCAAAAATTGTACCGTATAACTATAAGAGTTATAGTGAATTATCCCTTGTGGATCGTGGATGTAGGTTTATTGAGAAATCGAACCACGTAAAATTCTTGTTGTTTTTGCTGTGGATCATTTATTAATTTATGTTTCCGCTGTGCGTGTGAAATATCCCATAAAATTTCTCAACAAGTGGCATCAGAGCTTCTGGTTCTTATTTTGGGGGTGGAGAAAATTTTATTGGGATTAAAGTGAGACTACTGTCAGGGGCAGTATTATATTTTGAGAAAAGAAATATACTGCGAGGAAGAGAAAAATACGAGAAATTTTTTTGTGCAATCCGTTTCGAGAACGTGTGTAAAATCAAAAAATTAAATGAATAGTAACTACGCAAAACAATTTGTTTTTACATGTTACTATAATTGTAACAGTAAGCAATAGTAACAAGGAACTGTAGCAGAGTACGGTACTGTAGCAGGATACGGGTACTGTAGCAATATACAGTCACTGTTCATACAGTACTATTCATACGGTACTGTAGCAGATATATTATTTACAAAAATCTGAAAAAAAATTGGTGTGCTGTGAATAGTATCGGGTACTATTCACCGGAGCCCGCAATAGAAATTTTGAAGGGTAAGTTGAAAATTGATGATAGTGATTTCTCAAATGCAGTCAAAACCAGTGATGAGTCTGATGATGAATTCCACCTAGTACAAGGTGAAGATGTTGGTAGTTGCTCTGGTGAGAGCAATTCTAACTGGGTGATGGATTCTACTTCTGATGTGCACATTTGCAGAGATCGAGCTATGTTTAATACTTTACATACTAATGGACATTAATGTGGGAAACAAATTGAAGCTGAAGATTGAAGGCATTGGAAGAATTCGCCTGAAAGTCCACAATGGTGCTATCAAAAATATTTCCAATGTGAAATTTGTACCTGGTGCAGGAGCAAACATAATTTCGCTAGGAGAGCTAGCGTCGCATGGATATAAATATGTTGGTATTGAAAAAACATGTAAAGTATATAGAGGAGGTAGCTTGGTAATGCAGGGTAAGAAGAAAGGGGAAAATATTTGCTATTTGGATGGTCATTCCCTTTTGCAGACAGGAAACAGACAAGTGAAGAAAAACGAGAAAAATACAAAAAGAGTTCGGTTTTCTAACAAGGTTAAGGTATGTGAAATTTTGAAGCAGAGTGCTAATTCCACATTAGCGGAAAATGGGGAGTCCTGTAAACCAGTTCTTAAAAAGACCGTTAAAACTCAGAGTATAGATGACTATTGCTCGAGGGGGAGCATGAAGAGACCCATATTCATGGGAGAGACTGTCAGAAAGTTGCAGTCATGGTGAAACCCTCCATGTTATCGTGAGGGGGAGATTTGTTGAGTGGGTCCCTCCAATATGGAGGGCCCACCTAACAAAGAAAAGAAAAAAAAAAAA
>CATKHJ010460401.1:0-14071 GCA_949750685.1 Vernicia montana
TGTACTGATATGATTCTGCTGAACCTGATATGTTATTGTTATTGACCCAATCGATTGATATTATTGAAACGATTGTGTATTGAATTTGAACCATATGATTACTGATATTGAACCTATTGCTTATTGATATTGAATCCAATCGTTTGTTATTATTGAACCGATTGGTTATTGCTATTGAAATGTGAACCATGAACTGTTATTGTAAACCGACCTTGAATCACCAAACTTCATAGGTTATGGTAGTATAATCTTTACTCACTGCCTTATCTCATTATCGATTCTATTTTTTCTTTCAAGATAGCTTTAGTTTATCGGTTAAGTTCCCGAGGCGTTCTTCTTCTCCATTCCTCGGAAACTCAATTGATTAATGTAATAGCTCAATTCCTTATATTTATTTTGTAAAGATAATGATGATGTAAACATTTAGATGTTTCATGGTAAATGTAATGAATGGTATATGTAGTAATGGTATTTTGGGCCTTTTAGACATTAAACTATTGTAAGATGATAATTCATTTGAATTATGAATGTCATTGATAAGAATGGATTAGCATGATTGTCTGGTTCTAATATTGGGATATTGCATAATATGGTTATAGTCGATGGATTGATGAGGTTCATACAGGTTTTCGGTGGCCTTAAACCTACCCATACCCTAGGATTATTGCGGCTCGAAAGTCGGGTCGTGACAAATTTGGTATCAAAGCGTAAGCTAAAGTCTAAAGTAGACTCTAATATAAAACTGAAGAATAATCACATGTAATCAACAAATAGTAATATATTAAAACCAACTTAAATAATCATGTGATATAACAAAGAATCAACAAAAACAAATGGCCGAATAGTACGTGACTATAATATTATATTGATAATATCATTCATTAAGATAGTGACAAAAGATCAATAAATAAATAAAAGCATAAAATTAAAATTTTAAGAGAATAGAACTTACATGGATTTGAGTGCTTAAAAGAGAATCGTATTGATAACGTATTATAAAAATAAACAAAAGTAAAGTAACAAAAACACAAGAATGAAGAGGAAAAAGAATTTTTGTATTGTTATTTTAGTGTGTATAACAATACTATAATTATCTCTATTTATAGAGTAGGATCAACATAGGTTACAATATAATCAATTACAATAAACTCAAGAACATGTAACCTAATGTAATAAAGGAGATGAACTATAAGATTCTAAAGGTCATGAGTTATAAACATCCATTTTATAATTTATTCATAACACTTCTCCTTTATTTATTTTTTTAATTTACTAAAATTTAAACTAGTAAATAAAATTTTCAAACTAATTAAATAATTTTTTTCAAACTAATTAAATGGATAAGCTATTTATTGCGCGGTTAAATAACTAGTTTATTATTATTTATTAACTCTAAGAAAACTCTTTTTAGATTCAGTTTCTTATTCTTTAGAAAAAAAAAATAAGGGGTTCAGTTTCTTATTAATAATTATTTTTAGGGTCATTTTCCTAAAAATATCAAATCAAAAAAAGAAAAATTAGTAATTTCAAGCAGAATCATCATGGAAAATTTTCATAATAATTATTATTTATTGTACAAATTATGGAAGGCAAATGAATGAATAAACAAAACTTCTGCTTTTTGTAGGCGTTTGATACTGAAAAAATTGGTAAAAGTTTAAAAAATCCGACCTGCCGGATTCGAACCAGCGACCTAAGGATGACGGTTGTTCACAACTACAGTCCTCCGCTCTACCAACTGAGCTAAGGTCGGTTTCTGGCTATAACTCCAGTAAAAATATATTTGTATTTTTACTTTAATTCGCTGGGAAAATTATTGGCCCTATATGAAAGGGGAAATTATACTAAAATAGCTTATGGTTTCACACTTATTTAAAATGAGAACTGTAATTTTTTTTGATACTTTAGTACCCTAAACTTAATGTCGTTTAACACATTAGTGTCAATCTACCTAACGCCGTCAAAATTATTGATGTGGAAATAAAAATATTATTTTTTTCTACGTGGCGCCCAAGTGTCATATAACATAAAAAGGAAAAAATATACTAAAATACCTTGTGATTTTATGCTTATTTTAAATGAAGGCTGTAATTTTTTTTCGTAACATTTTAATACTCTGAGTTTAATATCGCTTGACATATTAGTGCTAATTTATTTAATACTGTTAAAATTGCTTATATGAAAATTAAAAAATATTTTATTCCTATGTCGCGTTTATGTGTCATATAACATAAAAATTGAAAGAAAAAAAAACATAGCTTTTTAGCAAAAGTTTATAAGAAAAAAATATATATATATTAAAATACAACATTTTATTTTCTTCAATCCTAAAACGTCAAAATCCCTAATAGTTTCAATCTTTTCTCATTTGTGAATCTTTCTCAATATTTTCTTCTTAAATCGCTCATAAACACTCAAAATTCCTAAAGCAAAATAACATCAAAATCGTCAAATTGACGTGTCAAATAACATTAAGTTTTAGGAACTAAAGTGTTTCTAAAAAAATCACATACATCATTTAAAATAAACGTAAAACCACATGATTTTTTAGTGTATTTTCTCTTTTCAATTTTTATGTTATATGACACATGGGTGTCACGTAAAAAAAATAATATTTTTAATTTTCATGTCAGTAATTTTAACTTGAAAATAAGTCTTAATTTAAAATAAACGTGAAACCACGTAATATTTTAATATACTTTTTCCTATATGAAAATTCTCCCACTAGGAAAAATTGGTATATATTTGGCCTGGTGGTCATGTGTCCTTGTCGAAGATAAGGCACATGTGCGAGTCTCTCCTTTGACATATACTTGATGGATACTAAGTTTACCCTTATTTTAATTTCTAACTGCCCCTTTCTTTTAACAAGGCACATTTGCGAGTTCTTCCTTTGACGTATACTTGATGGATACTAAATTTGCCCTTATTCTAACTTCTAACTGCCCCTTTCCCCTGACTATTATCTCTTGTAAAAAAAAAAAAGGAAAAAAAAAATTCTATACAAATGACAAAGGCCATGTTAAACCTCTTTTGGTTAGCAGATGCAATTATAAAGTTAGGGAAATCAAAAGTAGCCATAACTTCTTTAATTTTTAAAATATAAAAATTTTTAATTATAAAATTATATTAATTTAGGCATATATTATATTTGATTCATTTATTTTATTTCAATCAAAATTCATTCAAAACACATCATCAATCAAATAACAAAATTAAAATTGCAATATAACGAAACAATTCCTTAATTGATGGATGATTACAATTAGTTTTTAACACACTTTATCAAACGATTTGATAAGCATAAAGCATACATGCATTTTGTGTGGGTATACTTAAAGAATGCGAATAAATTTAATCTATAGATACAACGGCAAAACACTTTTTTTAGGAAATTAAATTGATAAATATATATTCTTTCTCATTCAAAAAGAAAAAAAAAAAAAAAATATATATATATATATATATATATATAGAAAAAGGACAGATGTAAACTCTCTTTTAAGGATATTTTAGAAAATTATCACATATTTTAATGAGTTATAAATTTACATAAAATATAAATAAGGTGTAATTTAATTGAATTTTATATTCATGGTTTATTTTACCAAACAACTAAAGCTTAAATTACACGTAAAAAGTTTAACATTTTAAATAATTAAAATATTTTATAATTTTAATAATTAAAATATTAAAATATATTATTGAAACTAATATAAAATTTTAAGAATTAAATTATTGTATAAATTAAATATAGTGAAAAATTCATAATTTTATAAATAAGAGTCAAAATGTTAAATTTTTTATTTTAAATTCTAATAAGTAAAATTATTAATTTTAAAATAACAAGTTAAAAATATTAATTATAGCAAGTTTTTTTTTGATAGAATATTAATTATAGCAAGTTGAAACCTTTTTATGGTCGAATAATGGTCACATCACATGACATGGCAGAGTCTAATTGGATGCAGCCAATGTTAATCCAACGGCTACAAGAGAGAGTTCATCAACTTTGTAATGAGAGAGTCCTCACCATAGTAAAGCTTCAAACCAAAAACGAAACATCCTGGAAATTTGAATCCCCCTTGTTGTCCTCCATTAATAGGATTCTGAGCTACAAGCCATCTGTGAAAATTGTTAAAAGAAAAAAAAAAAAAAAAAATGAGTTACCAAAAAGTTTCCCATGAACACTATCCTCCTCCAGGTAAAACCCTAATCTTTAATTTCTTTTTCCTTTTCTTTTTTTTTTTTTTGGTAATTTTGGAATCTGATTTGGGATTTTTGAATTTTTTTTATAAGGGTATGCACCATCATATCCACCACCGGGATACCCTCCGTCAGCACCGCCACCGCCTCCGCCACCTTATGAAGGGTACCCACCACCACAGCCACCGCCTGGGTATCCTGGATACCCACCACCACCACCACCAGGGCCACGACAACCATACGAAGGGTATCAAGGGTATTTCGCTGAAGGGTACCCACCACCTCCACCGCATCCGGGTCAGCCGCAATATCAGCATTATCACTATGAGCATAACCATTATCAAGATAATTCTGATGGGTGTGCCTCGTTTTTGAAAGGATGGTATGTTTTGTTTCTGTTTATTTGATTTTCTGTCTATCTGATCCTAATCGAGTATATGTGGGTGTTGTATGATTGGAGATTTATGTGAATTGTATAATATTGGTATCCTGTGATCTGAAATTTTCTTCTGAGATTAGTTTAATGAGCTGAGCTCATGTGGAGATTGTAGTACGTTTTTGCATTGTGACATCACTTTCATTGCTACTTGGTCACTGATTTCTTTTGTGTTGAGAGTTTGGTCTTGTTAACTTGTTTATAGATATAGATATCTGCAAAATAACTAACAGGTTTGCACTATAGGGAGAATCGTCTTGTCATGACATACTAGGAATATTGTTTGGTTTATTCGAATTTATCGTGGTTCAGGGCCTCTCTGCTTCTTGTTTGATTACAATCTTTGACTAATACAAATAATGCTTTCCTATGTTAGCCAATTTTCTAATCACATGCATTGACCAAATCCAATGACTACCATAAGTTTACTGCACTATTTTCATTTGCTAGCAACTAAATATATTTTTAGTTACTCAAATTTTCATCTTGAAAATAGAGAGATTGCAGAGGAGGATCAAAATGGAAAAGAATAGCATATCCTCATCCATGCTGTTAAAGTGTCTTCAGCATATGGCATATGTCTTCCAAGTTAAAGAAAAAGTGTGGTGCAAATAAACCCAAGCACTAACCTAGCCAAACCCAGACCCTTGCTAGTTGAAAAGAACACAGTTGGCTTGCTGCAATGACTCAATCCTAATTCTATGCTCATGAGACCCCATAAAGGCATAAAACTAAAAATCAACCCATAATTATCTGAATGTTTTAGCTAGCTTATTGAGTCAAGTCAAAGCACAAGCATCTCAAATGGGATTCAAACCAGGATCAAACTTGCAGGGATAATTTTCAGAAAAAAGTTGCTTTAATCTGGTAGTTTTTTAAAGCAAAATGCTTACTCATATCAAACAATGCAGCATTTCCTTCGCAAGATTATAGGTGTTGTCAGGAATTTTAGCAGTATTATTGCTTTGAGGACAATTTTGTGTAATGGAACAACTCAGAAAGAGTTTGCACTTGGCACAGCTATAGCATGGTTTGATAGAATGAAGATCACATGATTTGATGATGATACCAGCCTAAAACTTGCAAAGCTTGCCATGGATGCTAAGGTTAATGGCATACTTGCAACTTACCTTTAGAATTCAAGGTCAGGAATGATTACCAAACTGATAACGGCCATAGGAAGACTTATGGTTTTTATAGCTATGATTTAACCTGTGATTGGCATATTCTTATGAAGGCCCTGGAAACAATAAAAAGTAGATAGTAAGTTTTTATGTATTTAACCAAAGAGGGGGTGGGAGCGCATTAGGAGGGTGGTCATATTAGTTGCACTTGTTGTATTCAATGCTCAAAACTCAATAAGCTAGCTAAAAGATTAGCTTGGCTAAGTAGCTTGGATCTCATATCATTTCTGTATTGCTAAGAGTGAAACTGGGGCCAAACCAACACTGGGTGTTTGATATTTTATGGTTAATGTTGTTGAGGTTTTCTCTTCCTTTGAAAGTTCATAGGTTTTATGTACCTTGTCATTGTGCACATTTGTTTTCATGTTCTTGGGCTTTCTTCTTCCCTTCATATATCAAATGCAAGTGTTGATAATCTAATTGGCTTATTTAGGACCTGTTTGGATGAGCGGTTGGGAGCCAGTGTTTGGCATTTGAGCTCCTAATCGATTGTATAAAGTGTTTGATAAATTCAACGTTTGGAGTAGCATTTCAAAATCTCACAATTAGCGGTTCAAAATTATAACTGAAACACTGAAAATTGAAATGTTTTGCTATTAGTGTTTGGCACTCTAATCGTTGATCACTAGCTGCCAACAGCTAATTGCTATCGTTGAACCAAACAAACCCTTAGTTAACAAATATTATTTTCTATGATGAATAGAGCACTTAGGATCTCCTTAATCCTCCTAGTTATTTCACAAGTGAATGTTTGAAACTGTAATGTTTGCGTGTTTATTGGATCTGCATTTAGAATTTAATGCATATGGAATTTATTGCAATGACGTGTGTAAAATGCTTGGTGGGCATTACACTAAGAAGCTAATGTACTTACTCTTTTTTGATACATGGGAATATTAATTGAGCTACACAGTGGGAAGGAGCAGAACACATAAATTCCCCCTACCTCACCCAATAGGGTTGGAACTTTACTGTTGGGCTGTCCCCTTAGGAACAAAAGAAAAGCTACATAAATGCATGGATTTGCTGCTATTATTTTTTCCTAACCACTGATTTGATGGTTGCCTATTTGTATGTGCAGTTTGGCCGCACTTTGTTGCTGTTGTGTGTTGGAGGAATGCTGCTTCTGATATTTAAACTGCACCGTGAGTTTCACATAATGTTTGTGGGGTATGGTAATTCTCGTTTTCATTCTCATTGTCTAGTTGTCAAGTTCTATAGCTGTATGGTTCTATGAAAATTTTACTTTAATGGTATCCTTTCCTAAATTTCGTCAAACTTGTACACAGTATAAACATAAAACAATGCTATTATTTTGTATGTAAATCTTATTTGGCTTATATAGAAGGGTTTTCCTAAATAAAATGTTTCCTTGTCAAAGCATTGTTATGTATAGTGCTGAAAGAAACATAATGTTTCCCTGTATTTTGTTATACTTTCAACGGCTATACGAGGTATATGGATTCGAGAAGTGCGAGGGATGAAAGAGAACTCTACCAAGTTACAATTGAAGGCCCCTTTGCTTTTTGCCTGTGTTTAAAAACTGGAAATAGATGTGCCTGTTTTGGTTTCAGGGCAATCACTCGTCACTTTTCCGTATCTGCGACAAAACACAAATGTTCATAGCCAAGGTTTTAATTTCCTGACTACAGACCCATTTGTTCTGCTATTTCAGTGCTGCCAAAAATTGTACATGGATGAGCGCTTTTAATATTGAAATTGAAAACTTTGTTTCCTGAAAGAATCATAGTATAGATGTTGGGAAAAGCAATTTGAGAGTGCCATTCAACTGTTTCTGAAACTCTTATTATTACTATTACTTATTAGAATAAGTTAAATTTATTTTGAAATATGTTTTAATGCACTGTCATCAATATTTTCAATGATAAAATATTTTTCTTAACAATTCAAACAATGCCTAATTGATCCTTTAATTCGCCAACAATGGGACTATAAAATTTGTCCTTGCCATGAAATTCTTTAGTTTTATTTGTTATCTGCTGGACTGATGTGCTTGGCTTTTAGTTTCAGCAGCAGACAAGGGGTAGGAAAAACCAATAAACTTGGTGACTAACTGTCAATTTGCAGAATTTTAAGATGATACACTTTGTACTCCAGTTAAAATTTGAAAATTTTAATAATATTTTTAGAAATATTTTTCTTGACAATAATTCAAACTGTGGTGACAAAACAAACCCTTAAATCTAAAACCAGCATGGTTATATCCTTGTGGCAAACATAACTTGAACATACAAAATTGTGTGCTTGTAAGCAAGGCGTCAAGCATCACATTGATTTTCTTAATTTTCGTTCGTTATCTGCTGTACTGATGCACTTGGCTAATAGTCTCAGCACCCACCATCTTTGACTTACTGGTGGTAGAGAAATCTCCAAGATTGAGATTGCAAGTATGTTCTGCAGTTAGGACTTGTAATCCAGAAGAATTTTTTTAGCTTCAGTTACATTCAGGATTTAGATTATTCTATCCGACCTAAATCCTATAAATAATGCACTCAAGCCAGGCTTCCTCTGACTTCACAACTTCTGCCAGGTAATCATTTTAACTGACTGCTGAGCTAAACAAGCATTAAGTTGTCCTGCCATGCTACAGAAGTTGGGGCAACAAATCTTTGCCTAGCACTTGCTTCAACTACTTTCACTACTAGAGAGAATCTGTCGAAACTGGCTTGATTTTGCCAAATACTAACACAGTTCTATTTATAATAACAAAGATTACAAATAGCAAATCTCTGATCAATTAAAAAGCAGCATAACTCTAGAACACCAACAGACTAAAAATCCATAAAATCAGCTGGCCTAAAAGAAGTACTAACTTAATAACAAAGAAAATAATACTCAGCAGTGCTAGTAAGATGCACCCCAGATTCACCTACAAAGTCCAGACAAACTCGGGTGCATCTTTCCGTCGCCCTACCAATGTCCGATATAGGTACATCTTATCTACTTTCTGTGTCTCATCAGCACTAAAATCCACCTGCTCCATTTCATTCATGATCTCCACATTGAGCCGTGGCATCTTCTTCGCAAGGATCTTGCAGCCTCCAAGAGTAACTTCACAGGACGACATCCAAAGGGATCGCATTGTTTCGTACTTTCCCACGTCCATTAGAAGTGCTGCATTACCGAAAGGGCTGTCTCTGATCTCTAACTTGCGAAGCTTTTTGCAACCATTTAACACATACTGCATTCCTTTGTCACTATCCCCAGCAAAAGCTATTGAAAGCATTTCAAGCTGCTCAGCATACATCCCAATGTAAAGGAAAACTTGGTCAGTCAAAAGACCAGTAAGTGACAACCGCCTGAGACCCCTACATGAATGAACAATTGCCCCAAAACCTTCGTCCAATGGCTGCATGGTAACAGCATCTGGACTTGTGGGATCAAGGATGCACAGCCTGAAGCGGATGAAATTGGGGCAGTTCTTGGCTACTGTTATAAGAGCTGCATTGGTCATCTGCTGACAGAAGTATAAAATTGAATTAAGCTTAGGACAACCACTGGAAATGGCAACCAGGCCTTCTTCTGTCACTGCTGCATTTCCAACGTAGGGATCAGAAGGAAAAACCCTCAATTCCTGCAAATCCTTACAAGTGGACGCAACAACTTCTAGTCCTTTATCTCCAATACAGTCAAGTATCTGCAGAGATTGTAAAGTTTATTTTTATCTGTCAGAATAAATAAGCAGAAGCATGAATGTCTTAGACATCAGTTTATAGACCATACCCACAAGCATTGAAGTTTCCTACAGTGGCGAATTAGCTTTGTAAGCTCACTACCTTGAATTCCTGGAGCATAGCTTAGGTTCAAGGTGGTCAGGCATGCGCAAATCAAGTAAAAAGCAGGTAGACAGTGAGGAGCAACGTCCAAAAACCCTGACAAACTCCTGACTGATTTACACTTTTGAATGGCAGTCACTAATTTATTGTAGGTCTCAGAATCTGGATCATGTACATAAGATCCTACACCCAAGTCCACTAATTGGGGCGATTGCATCAATATTTTTTGAAGCGTATCAAGTGGTACTGCACGGTTTAACCTCAAACTCCTAAGATTTGGAGATCTTGCTACAAGTCTCTCAAGAACCCCTAAATTAATATCTCCTTTGAGGCAAGCAAAATTAAGTGATACAAGAGATGTTTGGCAGTCAGGGAAACAACTAAGCCAATGGCCTCTGTGATCCTCAACTTCATTTTCTTGCAGGTCCAGCTCCCTAAGAAACCTGGCAAGGGTTGAGAAAAGATATAGAAAGTAGTAGTAAGAACACAGTTATCATCTGAGTCAAAACTATTAACTGTCGATAACATATTTTCTTAACTATAGTCAACTAATAAAGTGATGGTTGTTGCTATTTTACATAAGCATTTTACTTCTCAGAGGCTCTTATAAAGATTAAATTGGATAACTACTATAACATGCAGGCAAACAATTGCAGCCAGACCATTAATGAACACCGCTAACCAACTTAATATAAAGCATAAAAATAAAAAATAAAAAATAAAAAAAAATAAAAAAAGTTTTGAAAATTTTCAGGAAATAAGTGCATCCATGCAGATGATATATATAACTGTTAATAAAGATAAAATTAGAGCATTGATAGTATTAATTGACAAGCTAACATTGTTGACAATAATTTGCTAACTATGCGTCAATACGAAATTCAAATGAAAGCATGGATACAAAAGAAATTGAAATGACAATAAGAAGAAACAAACATAGGATCACATAAACTTCTACTTCATAAATTTCAAAGTAGATCCCCTAGAAAATGCTGTACCTTCCTAAATTTCACCAAGGATTCAAGTGCAATATGACAGTTAATTAACTGATAAAACTCACAACTAGAAAAGTGCACATAATGACATCAAACAAACAAGCAAATAGAACCCAATTTACAAACATAAACCCTCAAAGTATCTATTTGTCCTGACAATCCTCCTCAAAAGTAATTAAACCAAAATAGCAAATGAGCCAGAATAGACTCTCTACTTTCTACTTCTACAAGTAATTCACAGTTAGGCAATTAAAACAACCATGTTAAAAAGGTAATCTATAGAGAAAGTCAAAAGAACATTTTTTAAGCAACCCAAAAATCCAAAACCATACAAGTTAAAAGAAACAAAAAAAAAATAAAATTAAAAGGAACAATAGATAATTGATAAATAGACAAAGCCAGATCATCATAACAAAGAAAAAAACCCCACAAAGACAATTTTTCTTACCTACAATTAGCAGCTATAGCAGCAAGGCCATCAGTGGTGAACCCTTCACAACTAACAAGAACCAAAGATTTAAAATTCACAGAGGACCTTGAAAGTAGCTCCAAGCTCTCATCGGACACCACCATCCTCTTCAGCCGGAGTTCTTCCAATCCAACCCGGTTCCGCGCAACAGCTTCGATCCAAGGATAAACGAAGCCTCCCCAATCTTGTGGGACCAGATTGAAGTCAGCAAAATGAGGCTTTCCCTTCAAAGTTATGGACTTTAGACTAGGAAATCTTTCGATCACTCTCTCTGGACTGATCGCATAACAATTTCCTACAAAAACCTTCTCTCTGCTATTGCTTTCGATCCTGTACCATGATTTACATACTTGAGACACTGCGTTACGGTCTCTGTGCGATGTTACAAAATCGAATACGTGCTCTAACACCTCATCTGGGAAATAATTCATTTCTCTCTCTCTCTCTCTCTGCTAAAAAGAAACAATACACATTAATTTAATCTAAAAAAAACCAATGAAAACAAAAGAAAGATTTTTGGTACAGAAACAAACCCAGATCTGAAGCTGTAAAATTTGAGCTAGATCTTGAATAAGAAGTATAACAATGGAGAGAACAGATCTGGAAATGCAAAAATAACTAATGGGTATTATTACAAATGAGAGAAGAGAGATAAAGAAGTCGAATTTTCCCAAGAAAGTGAAGGAAAATGCTTTGTTGTTGGGTTACAAGTGATCATACTTGAATCAAAAAGTGATGATTACAGAAATTGAAAAAGACCAGATCAAAGAACAGAGATCTAAGAATATGAGACTTCCGTAAATGGAAATTCTTAACTAAATCAAAACCCCAATTGCAATAATACCCAATAATAGGAAATGAAGCTACAGAGAGAGACCATATACATATTCTCTCCTCACTCTCTCTCTCTCCGAAACAATGATACACACTTGAGCTTTGAGTTAAACTCAGAAGAGCAGCTTTCCTAACCATGGTAAAGTTGTTTGACTAAAGATTTTAACCATGGTTAGTTTGGGGTTTTAGATCTAACGGTTTATACGATTTGGTGAAAAAGTTAAGACAATCTCAGCCACTGATCAGCGTGACATGCATGTGTCCTTATCTCTGGTTTCGAAGTGAGTCTCTCTCTCTCTTTCTCTCTCTCTCTCACTGCTAAAAGTCTTGTTAAAGAGACCAGTAATGGGACTGTCAGTGAAATGGGTATTGGATTTTCAAATTTTTACGAAAATGCCATTCCACAGATAAGGTTGTCGTTTCTGTACTCGCGAGAGTGGATTATACTCGCTCTCTCTGTAGTAGACACACCATGTGGGAGGCATTTAAACGCCCTAGTTTTATCAGGATTGAATGAAATGTGGCGAGTAAGAATATTTCTACTCTCGGGTGTGGGTTTTAGCTTCTCTCTTGAAATAAAGCTTTATTTTTTGTGTCAGCTAATTTTTTTTTTTAAAAAAATAAAAATTAGAAATTTTGGAAAATCACATTCTTTGTGGATAACTGAAAAAAATGAGAGAGAGAGCGAGAGGAAAAAAAAAAAAAAAAGGAAGAAGAAGAAGAAGAAGAAGAATTGGTTTAAATGTGTATCCTAAACTTTAATGTGCAGTGGAATGAATTCACAAAGTTTTGCTTCCCTTGTTAATATTATAATACTGAATTTGTCCCTAAAATTTGAGATTTCTAACTATTAATCCCCTTTACAATAGTAATTTTATTCGCGGAGTTACAACTAAGCTTATACTATTTGACTTTGTTGAAATTTGAATTTAATTTTAAATTATAATCCGAATGATATGATCTTAATTTTTTTAAAATATGTAATCAATCAATAGGGACAAAACATTTCAACAATTTTAATGGAAATCAGTCAAAATTTTAAAAAATTCAAAATGATATAGAACCCATTTGAGGTAAATCCAAAGTTATATATATATATATATATATATATATATATATATATATATATATATATATATATATATATATATATATGTGAGAACACCACTAATTAAAGCAAATGTGTCAATTCAATTTTAAAATTAATATAAAATTTAATTCAATCTAAATTAATTTTGATATAATTTTTAATAAATCAAATTAACTATATAAATTATTGTTTTCATATTATTTTAATTTAAAAATTTATCAAATCAAGAATATCAATTTGATTTAACATATTACTCACAAATCGCCTAAACCGACTCATATACACTAGGGATGGCAACGGGGCGGAGTGAGGCAAAGGCGAGAGTATCATCCCCCATCCCTATTCACATCCCCATCTTAGCGGGGAATCTCCGTCCTTATCCCCGTCTTACAAACGGGGACAATTTAATCCACATCACCATTCCCGCAATGATCCCTATTCCCCACTTAAAATTTTATTTTGTCTTATTTTAATTTAATTTTAAATACTTTTATATAATAAAAATTTAATGTATAAAAATTTAAAAATTAAATTTTAATTAGATTTAAATTCACAATATATATATAATTGGATATATTTTGATTATTAGTATTACTTATATATTTTATTAATTTTTTTATACATTACTTATATATATGTACTTATTAATATATATATAGTATTACTAATATATTTCTTTATATTTATAAAATTCATAAATAATGGTTGAAAAATAAGAATAAATTTATTTAGAAAATGTTAACAGATTAAGACATACAAAGCATAAACCAAAGAAAATTAAAATGTAAATACGCCTAATATATTAAAAATGTTATGCAATTTTATTTAATAAAACATTAAAAAATTCAGCATACATAAAAAGTATGAGAGTAATTAAATAAATTTCTTTAGAGTTGTCATGATGTGAGAGAATTACAAAGAATGAGTGATAAAATTAGAAATCCTAATATATATATATATATATATATATATATATATATATATATATATATATATATATATATATATATATATATATATATATAATGAGGTCTCCATTGGGACGGGGATGAGGATCCCC
>CATKHJ010460416.1:0-21539 GCA_949750685.1 Vernicia montana
TCTCCATAATGACTTCTAGGAGGAACTATACACATAACACATACAAATTATCAATACACATAACCCATGCTCTTAAAATCACTATACTCATACTAATCTCATGATTCTAACTCTATTCCCTCCCCAAGCACAGATTATCACGATGGAGGAGAAGAATTTCAAAGAAAACGAAGCTCTAACTCACCTCTCAGAAATGCTCTAACAATGGATGAAGAGTTGATTGATTAAAACCCTAGATCCTTTAGTTGGAACAATTAATAAAGCCTTCAAGCTTTTAATGTGAGAGGGTGAGGAATTCTTGAGAGAGAAAATAGGTTGGAAGCTCTGAAATTTCGAGTAAAATGATTTTGGGGCTCTTAATTCCTTTTAAAGACCGATTTCCAGATCTGGCCCCTGACATAAGTCGCGGTCGCTACATGCCCATTGCGGTCACTATTCTTTTTAAACCAATTTGTCCAAATCAGGCAGAAGCGTTCGCACCCTGAGTTGCGCCCGCTGTCGCGCTCGCGACTTTGGCTCTACCACACTACTTAGCGAAATTCAAATCTTTAAGTCAATATCTCTACTGCTCACACAAAGAGCTCTTGAACGAGCGTTCACCATGTTGAACGAGCGTTCATCCCCCAATTCCTGAAAAAGCCTTGATTAAATAAAGACCAAAGGCAAAGGTTGAAGACCGAAGTCGAAGGCTGAAGTCGAAGACCGAAGTCGAAGACTGAAGTCGAAGACTGATGTTGAAGGTCGAAGACCAAAGACGAAGGTCGGAGGTCGAAGACCAAGGACGAAGGTCGGAGGTCGAAGACCAAGGACGAAGGTCGGAAGTCGAAGACCAAGGACGAAGGTCGGAGGTCGAAGACCAAGGACGAAGGTTGAAGGTCGAAGACTAAGGACGAAATGCTACTGTTCACGTGACTATTCATTCTTTTCATCATTACCAGGCAGGAGCGTTCTCTACTCCTCTTTTAACTTGCTCAACCACTTGTAACACATTCAAACACTTATCATATAACTCATAGCTCATAAAAATACTAGATTTACATCTAATAACTCATATAGTGAATCAAATGAATACGCAAATGAACTTGGGGTATTACAATATATGCATTTGCCACTAGATTATATCTAGACGTGTACAATTTCAACATTTTAATTGTATAATCCACAATTTATTTTTGCTATCATAAACTTATAGCAATAATTTTATATTTTTAGCAGTAAAAATATCTACTGTTAATTTTAGTATTTCTTGTAGTGTCTATATAACCCAAAAATTAAAATAAAATAAAAATCACAACCATATTAATTCATTATAGGAAGGTTTCTATTTCCCTACACCATGTGTAATAGTAATAGTATCATGTGATGGTAATAAGTGGTGTTGCACTTTTTGAAAAGTAAGTATTTTCGTCATTCTATATATACTAATAATGAATACGTAAATATAAATATGCCACATTTTTCAACAACAAAAAGGAGGATTTTTTTTAGACTATATACTTGACAAAACAATATTTGATTATATAAAAGACATTCTGTCGGGGTGTAACAATTGATTCATGAAAAAAAAAAATTGTTAATATTGTTAAAAACTCTTAAATCAATTAATATTAACTAAAACTTTTTGGTTTTAAACATGATTAATCTAATATATAATATGAAATCATTGGAAAAAACGATTTAAAATATTAACAAGACATAATTTTATCTGACTACTAATTTGAATATTAGCAAATTCTTAAATTACTTTATCTTTTAAAAGAGTTATTTTTTTTATAATTATGAAATTATTTTTATTATTTTTCGTTAATTTAGAAACTTTTTTATAAAGTTATTGTTTTGCACAAAATAAGTCATATTTTTCTAAAATTAAAACATTTTTCGCAACTAAGAAAAATTATGGAAAAATAGTTTTATTTACGAAAAAATATAAAAAGATTGTAATTTTTCAAAAGAGAGCTATTTTTTTTCGTAATTACGAAATTATTATTTTTTTCGTAAAGTTATTATTTTTGTACAAAATAAATCATATTTTCGTAAAATTAAAACTCTTTTCGCAACTAAAAAAAATTCTGAAAAAATAATTTAATTTAGGAAAAAATATAAAAAGATTATAATTTTTTATAAAAAAATCATTTTTTTATAAAATAAATTTATTTTAATTTCTAACAAAATAACCATAGAATGCAAATTTGAAAATAACATGATATCACATATAATAAAAGATAAGTAAAATGTATTACACTACCAAATTTATATATATGATGATCATGAACTATATAGTAGTTGTATTATATATGTGAAGTGACCCTTTTTATTAGATTTATTATATAACATCATGGAATTTAAAATAAATAAATAAATAAAATAAAATAAAATAAAAGTGAATGTAAGTACAAGACAATCACGTGGTAGACATATCCCTTCCTAAGGGGACTTTTTGATTTTGTAGGGTCAAAGATGAAGCCAAAGTTGATGATTGTGTTTCCACAAAATTTAATTTACTTTTAATTTCTTTCCATTTGGTGCTCTCCATTTAGACGCAGAAATCTTATAAAGTAGGGTCCCATTCATTTCTACGGTCAGTCCATATCTAATAATAATAAGCATTTCACCTTCATTTACGCCGAGGTTGTGCCTTACTTCATGCCCTCTATTCATATTTCACTTCATCTACTTCTCTTTTTTTTTTTTTTTTTTTTTTTAAGATTTAATTTTTATCAACCTAAAATCAATATGAGTTTTTTTCAAAATCAATTTTATACTCATAAAAATAAAATTGTAAAAAATTATTATTCATTTGTAAAAAAAAAAATTCTTTCTAATTTTTTTATTAAAAAAATGTTATTATCAATAATAATGTAAAACATATCTTAAATATATAAACTTATCCTAGTCGATATATAAGAATGTCATTTACATACGTCATTTTTAATTAAGATTTCATAGAAAAATGAATAATATATAATTATTATATTATGACAGTTTATAATATAATTATATTATAATTATTGTGTTAATTAAATTGCTGATAAATTTAAGGACAGTTTATTTATTTATTGCAGAGTTATTTTGACATTGATTTATATTAACACGGACATACTTTGAGCATTCATCAAATTCAAAGTTGCTCAATTCACTAATTTTTTTTTTTTTTGCCCGAAAATTCACTAATTAATTAACTCAAGTGCAATCTTGCTTTATTATTATATTTTCTTTTTGCTTTAACTTTTACTCATTTCTTGAATTCATGCTTCATTTCAATATTGATTCTCCATTAATGTCTAAAAGTTAAGATTTCCTCTTTTTTTTTTTTTTTTCCCAGTGTATAAAAAAATTTAAAAGTTTCAAAGGTGATGAGAATAAATCTACCTCATATTATTGATGAAAGGTCTACAGTGTAGAGTTGAGGGATAGTACATATAGACAAAGAAAGAAAAAAAAAAAAAAAAAAAAAAAAAAAAAGAGCTCCCCGAGATTGATCTAGAGTCAGTTAAGTCAGAGAACTGATCTAGAGTCTAAAGAGCATATAGAGAGAGTGGAGAGAGAGAGGAAAGAAATCTTCTTTTACCTTTTCCTTTATCTATTTATAAGGAGAAATAGGAATCCCTATGTACGCGTGTCCTTTGACTACTGAAGATTATTTTTAGTTTGGATCAAAAGGTATGAGAACTAATAGGATTTGAATCCATGACTTAAACTAATTAATTATAAAGTTGTTGTTGTTGTTGTTGTTTATTTATTTATTTATTTTGTGTCAATAAGAGTATTTTTAAATCAATTTACACGTTAATTAAGATTATTTTTTTTTTCATATGAGTCGAAGAGTATACTTTCACGCTCGGTCTAAACATTTAAGAATTATCTCTTAAGTGATATCCTAAAAATCCAACCTTAATTAATAAGTAAAAGTGCAAACTCCATTACTAATACATTATAAAGTGAACAATGATGTAGTTTAGATTAGTAGGGGTAAAAAAAAAATTTGTGATCAATTAAATTAAAAGGTTTATGCAACTTTTGAAAAACTATGTTCCATGAATGAACTACAAAATCAACTTCCACCCAAACTTGATTACAAGCAAAAGGCACCTATGATTTCTGAACTACCACCTCCTCCTCATTTTATGATAAATCCAATCAATGAATTTCTTGATAACTGTACTACCCAGTCAGTTTCCCAAATCAATCCAACATCCAATGAAGTATTATCTGATACTTTTTCAGCTTCATCTGATTCCTCAGAAACATAATCAACTTCTTCCTCAGAACCTGAAGAACAACCATCCCTCTATATGGTTAATCCTCCCTCTTCTTCAGAACAAAGAACTGCTCACTTTAGCAATGAGACCCTAGAAGAATCTCGTCAATACTATATAGAATCTCCTTCTCCAAAGCAAACAATAGAAAGTCCAATGCATACAAAGACTTATACTCCTCTTAAGACATCAGCTCAGCCTGGAACATGATTTTCTTTAGATAACATTCTGCCATCTAAATACCCAGACAAAATCAAAGAATTCAGAGCTTGGCTTGAAGTACAAGTAGCTAGACAAGATGTGTCCTTAAGAGAAGTTATTGAAGACTTTCTTCATAGATGCGTTGGAAAATTGCAAGAATGGTACCTCTTCTTGAATGATATGGGCAAAGCACAAATTCTAAATAGTAGAGGAATTCTTGAATTTATCTACTACATCCATATGGAATTTGAGGGATAGGCTGCAAATAACTTGGAAAATACAAGAAAAGACTTTTTCAAAATGAAGCGTAGTTTAATGCAAAAGCAAGACCTAGAAAGACATTTTCAGAACATGTCTAAGAAGTTTTATGAACTTCGTGGCCAAAATAATTCCAACCTGAAGCAAGCTTTTCTTACCTCTTCCTGAGCCGCTCACAACAACCCTTCAAGATAGAGAAAAAAATCTCAATGATCTTACCATGGGACAAATCTACCGAATCATGATTTTTACTCTGACAAAAATTTATGATACTCACAGAATACTGAAGCAGACTCTAAAAAGACATAATGATCCGAATCTTAAGCAATCTTATAACATACTTGATCTTTATGTCAAATGTGAAAAAAAAAATATTGTGTTTATTCTCCTAAGAAGAAAAAGCATTTTTTCAGAGTTAAAGGCCACCATGGCAAATCTAGGAGATCTTTAAAAAAAATCTCGAAGATGTCAATTCTTTAAGAAAAGAAAATTTCAAGGAAAAAATTTGATAAATGTTATCTCTGTGGACGAAGAGGACACTTTGTAAAGAATTATCCAAACAGGCCTAAACAAACAGTTAAACTCATTTAGAGGATTCGACAGGTCACTCAAGTTGATCTCCAGGATGTTGATATTGAGTCTTTATTTTAAGAAGATGAAGACTCTCTAGAAAGTCTTTTTGCCTTACAGGATTATTCCTCCTCTGAAGATGATATCTATGAATATGTTCATTCTATAGCACCTGCTTCTCTCTCCATTTAAAAAACTGTTCATCCAGTTTCTTTGGTCTATGTTCAACTCTTCCCAAGAAAATATTCTAGACCAATTAAAGCAGTTGCATTCATAGATACTAAAGCACATCGCACCATAGTTAATCCAATAATACTTCCTCCAGAATATTGGAAGCCTAACAAAGGGTATGTCAAAGTTGCTGATGGAAAGACTTTCACAACAGACTATATTACTAAGGCTCCTTTGGAAATTCAATTCTTTCCTAGATGTTCTATTTGGGAATAATGTCTAGGATAAGATTTACCAGATAAGAATATAGTCCTTGGTTTTGATATTTTTTGAAAGTTGAAAACTTTGCAAATCTTACCTAAGGGAGTAAGATACAAAAAATACTTCCAGCCATACACTTCAATCCCCTCTCTCTTCCTAAACCAACCTTCTCTCCCCTCCTCCATTGAAGCTCTCAAAGAAGAACTTGTTCAAGATTGTTGTGCTGAGTCACACTGAATTTTTTACCAAAAACAAACATCCCCTTTGGAGTAGACCATAATTTTTTATTATCTACCCTACAAGCAAAATGAAGATGTCAATCCTACCAAGGCCACTCCACTCATCCAGGCATGTCACCCTCAGATTTACAATTGGTTATCTTTGAATGTTCACAGCTCTTTTCTCAAGGACTTATTGAACCAACTAATTCATATTGGGCATGTCAAGCATTCTATGTAAATAAAAGATCTGAGCAAGTTCGAGGAAAAAAGAGATTGATTATTGATTACCAACCCTTAAATCATTTCCTAAATGATGATAAATTTCCTCTTCCTAAGATCTCTTCTCTATTCACACATTTGTCCTCTGCAAAAGTATTCTCAAATTTGATCTTAAAGCAGGAATTTGGCAATTAGGAATCTAACCAAAAGATCGCTATAAAACATCATTTTGTATTCCTAATCACCACTATCAATTGACAGTCATGCCATTTGGTCTGAAGGTAGCACCCTCTCTTTTTCAAAAAGCAATGGTAAGAATTTATGAATCCCTTCTTCACAGTTCTCTCATCTACATAGAAGATATTCTTCTATTTTCCCCAGACATCTAAACACATTGTCAACTACTTTCCCAGTTCTTATCCTTGTCCAAACAGTTCGGTGTAATGTTGTCACCCTAACAAATGCATATTGCCAAGGATGAGATCACCTTCTTAGGAATGGTATTAAAAGATGGTTAATACCATCCAGGTCCTCACATTGCCTCAAAATTATTAAAATTTTCGGATGAAAATCTCAGTCATAAATTGATACAACAATTTCTTGGAATTGTTAATTATCTCAGAGATTTTGTCCCACACTTCACACAGAATGCCAATCCTCTCAAACGCATGTTAAAGAAAGATTCCCCTCCATGGACAGAGAAAAAGATTACAGTTGTCCGACTTTTAAAAAAGGAACCACAGGAATTACCCCTTTTACAGATTCCCTCTATAGGGAAAAGATATTTGCAGACAGATGTAAGTGATAGGTATTGGGGAGCAGTACTATTGGAAGAACGCAATGGGAAAAGACATATTACGAAAGTGATAAATTCAAAGATTCTGAATGTCACTACCACTCTACTTTAAGGAAATCCTAGCTGTAAAGAATGGAATCAAAAAATTTAAATTTCATCTTATTGGACATCACTTTACAGTTGTTATAGACTGTTCCTCTTTTCCCAAAACACTAAATTTCAAAGGAAAGATTCTTCCTCATCTTCAGCTGCTTAGATGGAAAGAATGGTTCAGCAAGTATAAATTTGATGTAGAACAAATCAAGGGAGATAACAATCTCATTCCAGATTTCCTATCTAGACCAGAATCCATACAACGTTCTTTCATAAGTCCTTTCACAGCAGTAGCCTCATCTTCTTCAAACCTTATGCCTTTCCTATATGAAGGACTCCCTCTAGAGATTAAAGCAAATATCTCTCAGAAGGCATTTAAGGACTTGGCTTACAAACAAGTTTTTGAATATCAATCCCTCCTTATTCGAAAATATGGTCCTCAACTTATCAGAGATTTAGCAGTTCATCCTACCTATCCTTTTTTACGAATATATGCTTTCATGGATTTTATTATGGATTTCTTTTGGCAATGGTCAAAAGAGTTTATTTCCTTTCTCTTATATTTATGCCACCTATATCATATAGCTGCAAAAATACAGCCCTACAAATTCCTCCAGTATGTTTTTCATTTGAAGCATGAGACTATATCCAATCCCCACTTAGTCACCTTTCTACAATGGTTCAAACCTCTTAAGTAATGGGAAGACTTCATCCTCACTGAAATGTCTAATTTGGATCAAACAAAAATTCCAAAACTTAGGTCTGCAATTGTCCTACATCATCCATATCTGGCTATAGGTAACCATCCTTCAAAAACCCATATGATTGTCGTTTCCCAAGTGCCAGTTTACAAGTCTTATTTCTTTTCTCTCTCTCAAGACCATTTGGGCATCCTGAAGACTACACAACATTTGAGCATTTTATGAGCGAGAAGAACAACATAACTCCCAAAGAGTTATGGCCTCCTATGGAAGACGATGCTCCATAGGGAGACTTCCCAGCCAGTTATTGCAGAAAAATTCAAGCTGACAAGAAAGATTGGGAAAAAAACTGTATTGAACAACTTAACAGGAGACATGGACCTCAATCCATGATGCCAAATGATGATAAGTTTGATCCTACTCATCACCTTTGGACTCATCTGATAAAAGATTCCCATGACTCATATACTCTGAATGACTCAGATGATTTGGACATAACAGACTATGAGACAATGAACCTATCTCCTTCTCATGAGCCCATCAAAAATAAAGTTGCCAGAAATCTTTGCTTTTTATCTATAAAATAAAGTGTGATTGTTTGCTTTAGAGCTTTCCATGTGTAAAATATGGTGTGACTACTTTTAGTTTGTATGTATGTTTTACTTTCTAGCTAGAAGTTAGTGTGATCTAGCTCAAGTATGTTTTCTTTTCTCATCTATATAAAGAGTGCTTGAGTTATGTACCAAGGCATAAAACTTTCTGACAGACACTGCCTCTATTTGTTTAATAAATATGAGTTTCTAAAATTCTTCTCTCTTCTTTACTTGATTCCGTAGTAATATTTTAACTGAGATATCTATATGATAAGAGTATGTTCTGCAATTATCACTTCTGGTGGAACCTTTGCATAAAAAATTATCATAGATCAATGATCTTTATAAACGTTCTATGTACACTAAGAGGACAAGTACTTGTTGAAGGCTTAAGATGCCTATTGATGTGAACTAGTCATAATTATGTGCATAGGGCGTAAATATTGATATTTAATTTTATTATATTTAACTAGTAGTTTATAAAAAATAATTTTTGTGCTTTTAAACTGTTATAAAATAATAATTATATTCAAATTCATATTTTGCATTTAATATAACATTTTAAAATTTTGATTAATAATGCTATTAAATATTTAATTTTTTATATTTAATTAATTATTTATATAAATAGTTTTGGGCAGCCACCACTTAATATGCTTAATATGAAATGAATAATTATTGCCGTATCTATTTCAAATCTTATATATAATCATGTTTTCAAAATCTTTTATATTCATTGCAACATTTAGATGAGTTGTACAATACGATTAATTTTTCTCATTTTATTTAAACTTCTCATGCTATAAATTATTAAATTAATAATTTGATGGTCAAATATATATTTTATAGTGTAGAAAATTATCAAAAAAGCAATATACTGTAATCCCATTTTCCTTTAAATTTTTTTATTGTAGATAAAAATTTTAATATTTTATTGCAATATTAAAATTTTTTATTTTAATATGAAATTTCGATGAAAATTTCAAAATTATATATATATTTTTTGGGCATTAGAGGAAAATAATTGAAATTTAGATTAATTGTGGAGATAACATATCCATTTACGGTTATACTATATCTAAATGTGTCTGTGTCCAAAAATGTGTATCATGTATAGTCTTTTTTGACTAAGACTAGGCCAGTTTGTTAAAGTCCAGCCACCACGCCCACCCACGCTCATGCCAAAGGCATCATTGTCATATCTGCCCTTTTCAGGGCATGAGGATTTTGGATTTTTTTTTTTTTTTTTAATCAATAAGCATACCTAAATCGTGGTCTTAAAATTACCAAATCCTCGAATTTAAATTAGTATAAATTACTATTGCATATAAGGTTTGACCTAATTGATTAATGGATTGATATTTTTTTAAAATATGTTATTTAATTTTTAAAATTTGAAAATGCCAATTATTTAATTATTCTATATGATATTAAGTAATTTTAGTGGTTAATTACAAAGATAAAGTAAAAGAATATCTTAATATCTTAACAAAATTCAATCTATGGCATTTAAGATTCCACAGAAGGCAAGATTCCTATTTTTTTTTTCCTTTACCATACATGATATATTTAAGATTAAGATTAAGATACTCTTTGGTTTAACAGCAGTGGTAGCAATTTATAATCAACAATTACAAATGATTATAAAGTATTTGATCATTCAGCAGTTGAAATTAAAATTAAATTATAAAATAATAAATATAAATATTATTTTATATATTTTGATAAAATTTAATTATATACAATTAATAATTTTAGCATTACACATAAAATATATACTAATAAAAATAATTATATATTTTAATTTAATTTATATTTAACTATGTAAATATATATAAATATTAAAATATTTCAAAATTAAAATCATATATATATATATATATATATATATATATATATATATACACTCGCTCGAGCACTGATTCGGTCCGTTAAGAATCAGAATGTTATTTTGAGTTTTAACTCATGCTGAAGCAGCTATTGATTTATTTGATAAATTATTTCTTTATATTGGAAAATTATTTTGGGACTAGTCACCTTAATTTATTTTTATCTTAGGAAAATATAAGGTAAAAATTTATTTTAAACTCCATTTAATTTGTTTTTTTTTAGAAAAATGCACTAATTTTTTAAATCAAAGAAGATTCGAAGAATAGATTTTTGGTTCATTAAAAAGGTGTTTGGCTTATTAATGCAAGAACAACTTTAAAAGAGAATTTCATGAGCAAATTAAAATGGAATGATGTATAAAGGATGAAATGATGAATTATAAAGCATGTAAATAAAACAAGAAGCAAATAATAAATAATTTAAAGTATATCTAAAACCAATAAAATAGAGAATATCTCCTTTAACCCTTATGGGTATTAGAAAGATCACACATCCCCAAAATGAGAAAGAGATAAGGAAGACAAATGGTTTATTTTAAATTTGGATTTACCACTTGAGATCGGACTTCAAGTATGCCTGTGTATCTCTTCGAATGAGAATCAAAATTCACGCAATTCTTTTCATTTTGCAATAGAAGATTTATTTATTTTATATTTGATTTATTATGTTTTTGCGATTTTTTGAAGAAGGAATGGAAGAAAGAATAGAAGAAGGTGTTTTACCTTGGTTCTCTTTGAAGGAGGAGGAGGAGGTCATAATGCCTTGTCATATCGGAGTTCTAATTTTCAAAATGCAAAGGTATAAAAATAAATTCAATCTTCAAGCCAAGTCGAATTAAGGAGAAATGACTTGGTTGTCTCACAAAAGGAATAAAAATAGGTCCAAAATATTAAAACCCAATTTAATTTAAGGAGGACTAAACTAGGCGGACTAAAACCAAAGAGGAATTAGCCTTATGAATCTTGTATGAAGAAAATAGAGGGAAGATTAGAACGATGCAAGGACAACTGTCAACTACACATCCAAGGGGTGAGTTAGAATGAGGTAGGAAGGCTCCTTATATAGGCAAAATAGTGCAGAAACAAAGTCCCAAACATCCAATGTGGGGTTGGTGCACAAAATAAAGGAAGAATCACGAAGTTATCTCGGCTACCGCATATAGGCTTTGCAGTTTCACAAAGAGGCTTGTGGTTGCCGCAAAGGCCTTTGTAGAACCGCAAACCCTCTTTACGAAATCCACAAGCACTCAACCCCATTTCAGCTCTTTTTTGGTTTCTTAGAGTTTTGTTCTTGTTTGTTCTTGATTCAGAAGGTCTTAAGGGCTCTCTAAATATTCTTGGAAGTCCGTCTAAGTGTCAAACTCCTTTCTAGGGTATAAAATTACACGTTCGAAATATATATATATATATATGGTATTTTCACAATTATTTATAATTTTAATAGTATTTTTTTTTTATAAAAGTGAGTTTTTGATTTTAAAAGTTATAAATTTTAACTTTTTATTCAAAAGTTAGTTTTTAGTTATAAAGTTCAAAAATTAACAGTTGAAAATATAATATTTTATTTTTAAATTTTTTTTTTACCAAATACTCTACATCAGCAAAGACAAATTGCTAGCTTCTAAAAATCAAATCAAAATTAGCATCTTAGGAGTGCCATGAGATGATGAGAATTTATCTCATGGTGACATATTGACCTTTTATTATTCTATTTATTGAGATATTTTAAAGTTTTGACTTCAATATAAATACAATAAAAATTCTTATAAATATGTATAAAATAGTATGTCCACCTTTCATTTTATGCAACAAGGTGCATTGTGTGCAGGATGTAATCGAGTCAAGTCAAGTCGAAACTATCACATCTCAACACAGGAGCTGTGATGATTCTAGGGCGTAGGTAGACATAATGTCACCGAACATCCGTAGAAACCATACTACTACACAATCCATAATGGTATCATGTAACTAAACCATAATCATCATATCCCAAGATCAAAACCTGAACAACATATTCATTATCCACATTCATATAATAACAATAGACTTAATACATGTTCAATATAAACTTCAATACTTCCTTAAAATTCTTGTCATACACATATCATAATCATTAATACTACTACATCTATGGAGCTTTCTAGAATAATCCCAAAACTACACAATTAACTTAGAGCTTTACATTGATTAAATAGGTTTCCGAGGAAGAAAGAATGCCTGAGGACCAAACTGATAAATCTTCTGCTCTCTTGATAAACATCAGCATAAGCTAGTGAGATAAATCAGTGAATGGAGAATATACTACTATACTTATGAAGGCTAGGTAATTTAAGGTTAGCTCACAAAAATGGTTCTTGGTTAAATATAACTTGGCATATTTTTACAATCATGAAATAAGATATACAATAATCTTGGAAATAATAGAACATGGTATATAAACGATCTTGGTATTCAAATGGAACATGGCATACATGAATCATAATATCAAGTTTTGGGTTAAATAAAGATCATCACATGAAATGAGAGCAGAGGCATAAATGCATTACTCACTTTGTAATTAGAGCAGAGGCTTATTTGCATGCCCGAAGCAGAGGCTCTTTTGTGAGAATGCTCCTATGATAAAGTACACGAGACTAATTAGGTCCCACGTCTAGGACACATAAAACCCTTCTTAGCTAAGGCCCGGATAATATATCCTATCTGTGGGTAATAGTGTGCACATAGTCTGATATATTACCCACATCAGTTGGGGATCTCTATTTTTAAGGTTAATAATCTTATATACAAAGAATTAGGGTTCTTATGTAAATGGGTATGAATACTCATATAGTTTAATAACATGGTTCATATGAAAGAATCATCAATAAATCGATAAACAAATAATATGGGTAGATGTAATTCATGAATCAATTATAGCAATTGGAAACATAGAAAACATAGCCTGGTAGCTTGAACATGAAATAGGCTTTAAGCCTTAGGGTTTTCAAATACAAATATTATAGTATATTTTCTACTCACCTTGACAAAAAGAACTCTTTACTTCCTTGAAGACTCCTCTTTTACATCAAGCAAAAATGAGGGTCACAATCCATATCATATTCTCCTTTTTGCCTTCTACTAGAAGCTATATATATATATTCACACATGAAAATGGAGCCAAATCAATCTATACTCTTTGCTTAATCAAAATCATAAATCATAAACTCTAATCTTACCTTACTAATATAAATTCTAGGGTAGGAAGATAAAGAAATCTAAAACCCTAAGATTACCTTGCTTACCCAAGCTTTAATGGAGGAAGAATGGAGACAAAGCTTGAATTGAATCTTTGGTTGTTAATGTAGAAGTGTTCTTGGAGGTTTTCGGAGCTTAAGAAAGATGGGTGTTGGGAAAATTTGAACTATTTAAGATTTTGTAGTGTGTCTGATGTCTTAAAATGAAGAGAAAATATGAAAATTTCTTTTACAGCTCGACATATTGTTCACATCTGCGATAAGTGTAATGGGCGTTACACATTATTGTTCACCATAGTATTCATACTTATAAAACTATATCACAGGTGTTACTTTGCTCTCTGTCTAAAATTCTAAAATTTAGTAATCCCCGTTCCAAAAGGGTAACGACCATGACTTTCCAATCCAAATATTATGTAATGGGCGTTCTTGATATGTAACAGGTATTACATACAAGTAACGGGCGTGAACAAGTCTTTACGGTCTTGAATTTTCTCTCTATAAGAATTTCCATAAATTGCAATTCATAGTAACACTTGTTACAATTAAGTAAAGGGCATTACCTTACACTTTCCCTTAAAATTATAGGTTTACACATGCATAATCAAAGAATTCAACATATAAATGGCTAATATGAACTTAGGGTATTACATTCTCCTATCCTTATTAAAAATTCGTCCTCAAATTTTAAAAACAAAGAGTATACATGACTTAAACTTGAAAAAGATGTGGAAATCTAAGTTGCATTTCTTGTTTGCTTTCCCAAGTACATTCCCTTACATTACGGTTCTGCCATAGAACTTTCACCATAACAATCTCCTTGTTCCTTAGCTTTTTCACTTGCCTATCAACAATGGCCATTGAAAATTCTTCATAAGACAAGTCTTTATTTACCTACCTTTATTGCTTGGGGTTGGAGAACATGAGATAGGTTTGGCAAGTACTTCCGCAACATAAAGACATGGAACACTGGATATACATGGGCTAGACTTAGTGGTAGAGCCAGCCTATATGAAACATTACCAACTTTATCAAGTATCTCAAATGGCCCAATGTATCTTGGATAAAGTTTTTTCTTCTTGCCAAATCTCATCACACTTTTTATAGGAGAAAATTTAAAAAATACATGGTCCTCTACTGAAAAGTGTACATCTTTTATCTTTGGATATGCATAACTCTTTTATCGGATGAAAGTAGTCTTCAATCTGTCTCTGATCATTAGCACTTTCTCCATTATTTCTTGGATTAATTATGGTCCCTCTACATGCTTATATCCCATCTCCATCCGGCAAACTGGTGATCTACACCTTCTTCCATACAATGTTTCATAAGGTGTCATACCAATGGTGGAATGGTAGATATTCTTATAAGCAAACTATATCATAGGCAGATAATTATCCCAACTACCACCAAAATCAAGTACATACATCCTTAGCATGTCCTCTAAGGTTTGTATAACCCTATTTGATTGTTCGTCAGATTGTGGAAGGAAGGCTGTACTGAAATCTAGTTGTGTACCCAATGCCTCTTACAATTTCTGTCAAAACTTAGAGGTGAATTGAGGACCCCTATCATATATAATTGACACTAGTACACCATACAAACTCACAATCTTATCCAAGTACAGCCATGCATATTGAGCTACGGAGTAAGTGGTGTTCACTTCTAGAAAATAGGCTGACTTGGTCAATATATCAACAATCACCAAATTGAGTCATAACCCCCTAGAAGTCCTTCATAAACCAATTACAAAATCCATCATGATGCGTTCCCACTTCCACTATGGTTGCTTGATTTCTTGTAATAGACTCAAAGGCTTTTTGTGTTCAAATTTGACTTGTTGACATATCAAACATGAAGGCATGAACTTAGCAATGTTTTTTTTTCATTCTCGGCCACCAAAAGCAACTCTTCACATCATGGTACACCTTGGTTACGCTTGAGTGAACACTATAGGGAGCATAGTGTGTCTCTTTCAAAATTCTCTCCTTAAGCCCATCAACATTAGGCACACAAAACCTATGCCCTGCAACACACTATTTTTCAACTCAAAACCTGATGCTTGACCTGCTTGAACTTCCACTTTTATCTTGACAAGTTGAGGATATTTGTCTTATGATGCCTTTATCTCATCAATTAACTTTTGCCTCATTTGGAAGTGTGCAATCAAGACTTGAGATTCAAAAATCTCAAACTGTAATCCCTTGTTGAATAGCTCTTTCAACTCTTTCACTAGTGGCCTCTTTTGCACTGAAATATAGGCTAAAATACCCATCAACTTCATACTCAATGCATCAGCCACAATATTAGCCTTACCAGAATGGTAAAAGATTTGATAATCATAATCTTTGAGTAGTTTTACCCATCTCCTTTTGTCTAAGGTTCAAGTCCCTTTTGTTGCAAGATTTATTGGAGACTTTTGTGATTAGTGTAAATTTCATACTTTTCACCATAGAGATAATGCCTCCAAATCTTGAGTGCAAAGATCAATATTGCCATCTCTAAATAATGTGTGAGATAATTTTGCTCATGCTTCCTTAATTGTCTCGATGCATAAGCAATCACCTTCCTATTTTGCATAAGAACACATCCAAGTCCCACTCTTGAAGCATCACAATATGCTACAAATCCACCTAACCCTTTTGGCAATACAAGCACTGGAGCTGCGGTGACACAAATCTTAAGCTGCTGAAAACTTTGCTCACAAGACTCATCCTATTGGAACTTCACTTGCTTCCTAGTTAACTTGGTTAATGATGAACCTATTTTGGAGAAATCCTTGACAAATCTCCTATAATAATCATCCATACCAAGAAAACTATGCACTTCTGTCACATTTGTAGGACTAGGCTAATTGGACACTGCCTCAATCTTCTTAGGATCCACTTGAATACCATCCTTACTAACCACATGTCCTAGGAAAAATATATGATTAAGCCCAAAACTCACACTTGGATAGTTTGGCATACAACTTATGCTTCATTAAGGTTTGCAATGCCATTCTCAAATGCTTTTCATGTTCTTCTTTGCTCTTGGAATAGATAAGAATTTCATCAATGAATACAATGACAAACTTATTTAAGAATGGATTGAAAACTCTATTCATTAAGTCCATAAATATAGCTAGAGAATCGGTCAATCCAAATGGCAGCACCGTGAACTCATAATGGCCATATCAAGTTCTAAAAGAAGTCTTGCATATGTCCTTATTCTGAGTTCTGAGCTAATGATAGCCTGATATGAGATTAATTTTGGAGAAATGACTACCTCCATGTAACTGATCAAATAAATCATCTATCCTTAGTAGAGGATACTTATTCTTGATAGTCACCTTATTAAGCTGCCTATAGTCAATGCACAGCTGAAAAGAACCATCCTTTTCTTCACAAATAGGACTGGTGCACCCTATGGTGAACTGCTTGGCCTAATGAACCCCTTATCCAACAAATCTTACAGCTATGTCTTAAATTCCTTTAGTTCTATTGGTGCCATGTGATAGGGAGGTATAAATATGGGTTGTGTACCTAGAAGGAGTTCAATGTCAAACTCAATATCCCTTTCAAGTGGCAAACCCAGTAATTCCTCTGGAAACCCATCCACAAATTAACTAATTATTGGTATTTGATGTACCTCTATAAGAGTCTCCCTAATGTCTCTGACATGTGCCAATTATCCTTGACATCTTTTTTTTTAGAATTCTCCTCACCCTAGTGGCTAAAATGAGGTAAGTAGGAATATCACTTCTATCACCTTGGAATATGAATTTGTCTCCCCCTTCTAACTTGAACTCTATCTTTTTCTCATGGCAGTTTATGTTTGCATGATGAGTTGATAACCAATCTATACTAAGGATCACATTAAAATCTAATACTACCAACTCAATCAAATATACAGGAAGCTCCCTACCATCTATCTCTACCATACATGCTGAGTACACGTGATTCACATCTATGGTTTTACCTAAAGGTGTAGTGACAACTAAAGGAATACTCATAAGTTCTCTATCCTTGCCTAACTTCTTAGCAAAGCATGGGGACACAAATGAATGGGTAGCACCGAAATCGAATAAAGCTCTTCTTTGCACATTTTGGATAGAGATAATACCTGTCACTACTATGTTGGATGCCCGTACCTCTTGCTAGTTAAGGGCAAACACTCTGCCTCGCCCTCTACCTTTTGATGCTTGGCCTGACCCCTGAGCCTGTCCTTAACCTCTGCCTCTGACACCTGAACCTCTAGTATCTGACATACTTATATGTACTGTAGGCTGTGAAGTAATGGATGCACTATGTTGCTCTCCTTATAGAGGACACTTTATAATAAAATGGTCCATTTGGCCATAATTCAAACATGCACCTGTGGCAAATCTGCAACTCTCCTCATGTCTCTTTTCATAGGTGGGGCAAGTAGGATGAGTGTAACTTTATGGTACTAGTCTGAATACACTATGAATAACTCTTAGGGTAGAAGTTACTGAAGCACCCTGGGTCTATCCTCCACCCTGACTTCCTCCTTGAGTCTGGCTCTGAACTGTTGTAGAAATGGTATGCTCAGACACTCTCATGTGTGAACTACTTCCTTCCCCTCTACTAGAGCTATCCTGAACCTTAGCCTTATTCTTTGCCCTTTGATCTCTCTCTGTTCTATCTTCTTTGCGCTTTGCTTCCATCTGTTTGGCTTTGTTAATTAACTTGGACAAAGAAGTGAACTCAATGACACATAAGGCATTATGTAAAGGAGCAATCAACCACCTCTTAAACCTCTTGATTTGAGCCACTTCAGTAGATACTATTTCTTAAGCAAATTTGCTCAACTTGTTGAATTCCTTAGCATATTTTGTAGCTATCATGCCCTTTTGCTTCAAGCTCTCAAATTGAGCTATCTTATTTTCTCTTTCCCCTTCAACTAAGAATTCATTCAACATATCTTGCTTGAATTATTCCCACGTTAGTGGAGCATCACCATATAATCGGTTCTCTACATTTCTCTGAAACTAGTCCCAAACATTATCATTTAACAACAAGCCAACCAACTCAATAGCCCTAGCATCATAACATGGTAGTCTTTTCACCACCTTCTCTACATCATCTAAAAATCCATGTGGCTCTTCACCTTCCTCATTATAAAAGTCCAATAATCCCATCTTTAAAAAGTTATACATGGTGACACCACCATCATCAAGTACTCTCTTAGTCATCTGTCTAATTATCGGTGTATAAGCTGGAATAGGTGGTGGTGGAGTTCTTGCCTCCACAGAAGCTGGTGAGGGCAGTGGAACAATTTCTGGCTGTTGTTGTTTAGCCTGTCTCAATTCATGTATCTTTTGGCATAACTCTTTAAGCTCACTCCTCATAGCATCCACATCCTCAAGTGGAACATTTGTGTTCTCTGCCCGTACTCGGTGTCGAGCTCTAGGTGGTTCCATAAGTTCCTCTTTATTGATATAGCATCCGAGGCTACATCAGGTGCCACTGCCTCTTCAAGTTGAGGTTGTACCTATCTAGGGCATCCTTTCGCTCTTCCTCTAGGCGACATCTATATGATAAACAAACATAAGAGGATTTAACATATAACGAATAATGTTGATCTATATACAAGAGATAACTTCAATTGACATAGAAGGATAATCATATGCTCCATAGTGTTCATATGTCCTATGACTCATACAGTCTAATATAGACTTAAACTTATGCTTTGATACCAACTTTATCACATTCCAACACAGAAACTGTGACGATCCTAGGGCATGGGTAGACATAAGATCACTAAACACCCGTAAAAACCATGCTATTACAAATCCATAATGGTATCATGCAACTAAACTATAATCATCATATCCCAAGATCAGAACCTGAACAACATATTCATCATCCACATTCACATGACAATAGTATACTTAATACAAGTTCAATATAAACTTCAATATTTATCCTTAAAATTCTTGTCATACACATATCATAATCATTAGTAATACTACATCCATGGAGCTTTCTAGAATAATACCAAAACTACACAATTAACTTAGAGCATGACATTGATCAAATAGGTTCCCGAGGAAGAAAAAAGGCCTCAAGAACCGAACTAATAAATCTACTGCTCTCCTTAAAAACATCAACATAAACTAGTGAGATAACTCAGTGAGTAGAGAATATACTACCACACTTGTGAAGGCTAGGTAATTCAAAACTAGCTCACAAGAATGGTTCTTGGTTACATATAATTTGGCATATATTTACAATTATGAAATAAGATATACAATAATCTTATAAACAATAGAACATGGTATATAAATGATCTTAGTATTCAAATGGAACATGACATACATGAATCATAATATCAAGTTTTGGGTTACATAGAGATCATCACATGAAATGAGAGTAGAGACATAAATGCATTACTCACCTTGTAATTAGAGCATAGGTTTATTAGCATGCCCGAAGTAGAGGCTCTTTTGTGAGCATGCTCCCATGATAAAGTATATGAGACTAATCAGGTCCCATATCGAGGACATATGAAACCCTTCCTAACTAGGGTCCAGATAACATACCCTATTCGCGGGTACCAATGTGCACATAGTATAATGTTGGGGATCTCTATTTTTAAGGTTAACAATCTTATCTACAAAGAATTAGGGTTCTTATGCAAATCAATACTCATATAGTTCAATAACATGGTTCATATGAAAGAATCATCAATAAATTGATAAACAAATAACATGGGTGGATGTAATTCATGAATCAATTATAGTAATTGGAAACATAGAAAACATAGTTTGGTAGCTTGAACATGAAATAAGCTTTAAGCCTTAAGGTTTTCAAATACAAATATAGTAGTATATTTTCTACTCAAATTGATAAAAAGAACTATCTACTTCCTTGAAGACTCCTCTTTTACTTCAAGCAAAAATGAGGGTTACAATCCATATCAACTTTTCCTCCTTGCCTTCTACTTAATACCCCGTATACTCATATAAAGACTTCTTGTTGAATATATAAATGAATTGCAAGTGTATGTCATGTGTATGGATGATTGTGAATAGAATTCCTTATGATATAGAAGTTAAATTATGGAGTGGAGTTGCAGGGCATAAGTCGCGCCCGCGACAAGGATGTAGCGACCGCTATATAGGATAGCGACTGCGAAGTTAGACGCGAGGTCGGACGCGAACCTCTTTGCCTATTTTGGGAAAATGGCTAAGGGAGAATCGCGCCCGCTATTTGGTAGTAGCGACCGCGATAAGGGTTTCGCTCCCAGTGTTGCGACCGCAACTCAGCCCGTGAACTCGTCGGCCTGATTTGGACACCAGATTGAATAATCGCGTGAACAGTAGAGAATAGCGACCGCAATGCTTGAGTAGCGACCGCAATGAAGGATTCGCGACTGCGATTTGCCTGTAGCGACCGCTACTGGCAGCAAGGACAGAACCTGGAAATCGGCTTTTAAAAGGAAATTAAAAGCCCAAATTCATTTTCCACGAGATTTCAGAGCTTCTAAACCCATTTTCTCTCAAAAATCATCTACCCACTCACATTAAATGCCAAGAAACTTCATTAATTGTTTCAACAAAAGGATTTAGGGTTGCATTTGTCCATTCCATCATTCATTTCTTGAAGAGTTGAGTTAGGGTTGTAATTTTCTTTGATTCTTCTCCTCCATTGTTATAAATCCATGCTTTGGGGAGGGTTATGCTTAGAAATTGTGAGTCTAGCATGTGTATAGTGATTATAAGAGTATGAATTAATATATTCTTTATTATTTGTGTTTATGTGTTAAAAGCTCATCCAAGAGGAAATCATGAGGATTATGATGAGTATGATGAATTGAGGTGATTATGGATTATCTTTAGAGATTATAGAGATTCTTTTGACTAAGGTGAGTATTTAATATACTATTATGCTTTTACCTAAATTCTATGAAAAATCCTATAAGCCTATGTGTAATTAAGTTATTCAATCTCTTGTGAAAGCCATTATGAATTATTGTGAACCTTACTTTTAAATGAGTATATTATATGTATAAAACCTAGCCAATTGCTTATTCGATATGATATATGTATATGAACCTTGAAATAGAAATC
>CATKHJ010460514.1:0-20182 GCA_949750685.1 Vernicia montana
AATATCAACCAAATAAAATTAAAATGTAAATACGCCTAATATATTAAAAATTTCTGCAATTTTATTTAATATAACATTAAAAAATTCAGCATTCATAAAAGCATGAGAGTACTTAAATAAATTTCTTTAGAGTTGTCATGATGTGAGAGAATTACAAAAAATGAGTGATAAAATTAAAAATCATAATACATGTGTTTATATATATATATATATATATATATATATATATATAACTAAGTAATATATTTTTTATATTAAAAATAATTATATAAATATAATATTCGGTCCCACGGGAACGAGGATGGGGATCTCCACGGAGTGGAGAATACACTTTCCGTTTCCGTCCCATTTTCGCTAACGAGGAAGAAATATCCCCATCCCCATCTTCATTTTTATGAGAATAAAATTTGAAAAATCTCCGTGCCCCATTCAAAATAAATTCCCGCATAAAATAAAAATTCTTTGCCTATTGCCATCCCTAATGAAAAATGAAAGGCTAAAGCGAAAAACTTGATTGGCATTGACCATAACTTTTATTCGTATTGATTAGTCATATATTTGTTGTGGTTGTTAGACAAAAAGTTGGAAACACAAACTATGCATATACATGGACTTTTTTTAAAAAAAATTTAATTTCTAATTTATTATTATTATTATTATTTTCTGATACACGAACCCAATAATTTCCTGAGCGGCTAAGAATGTCGGAATGGAAAACCCATTAATGGTAGATTTATACCAACAATCATAAGCACATAGAATAATATGTTTGTAAAAAATATTTTATGTAGAAAATAAATTTCAGAAAAAGAAAATATTTTTTATTGTTTGAATGTAATAGCGAAAAACACTCGGAAAAATATTTTTTAATATTTAGTGCATATTATTAAAAATCAATTATTTATTTAAATAAACAATAAAATACTATATTTTTACATATATATCTAACATATATATGAAATCAAACCTGCAACAAATAATAATAATAATAATAAAAGGTCATTAATCATATCAATCAAAGTAAAATTCTTTAGCCAGGAATTATAAGATCTATGGAGTTTGTAAATAATTGCTGTTAAGGATATACTACTGTGAAATACTAAAAATTCATATAAGTGGCACAAGAATCATGAAAGTAATAAAAAAAATTAATTTATAAGACAAGAGAATACATAGAAAATTAGGATAGAGAAAGACACACCTTAAGAGAGTTGTCAACAAAAATGAAAAAAGAGTAAATAGAGGTAGTCGATATTGTGAAATAATTATGTGAACCATTTATCTTGTTCAAAACTATAATTTTTTTTGTGCTTGAGACGGAAGAGAACATTTAGAAAAATAATTTTCCGTTTTTAAAATGAGAAGTTGTTTTCCTCTAAAACTAAGTTATTTTTCTTGTTAACTACAATTTATTTTCCTTTGATTATTTTTTTTACACGCCAAACGCTGGAAAAGGAGAAAAATAGTTTCTAGATAAATATTTTTGGCAAGCAAACGGAGCCTAAGAATGAAAAAAAAGAGAGCTTTTCTCAAAACTCCTGCCGCCCTCTCCTCCACTGTCCATTTATTCATTAATAATATATAATTCTAAATTAAATATATTCCTTTCAACCATATAACTAGTGGCGATCTTTATAAAATATAGAGAGATTATGATTTTCTCAAAATTTAAAAAATTTAATAAATGTTATATATATTTAAATTTTTTTAAAAAAATTTAATATTATATTTTTAATATTTGAACCCCTAAAATGAGTACAATGAAAAGCTTTTGGTTTGACCCTTCAAAAATTAACTTCAAGATTCGCCACTGCATATCACCTAGTACTAGTATTGATATAATCTTAAATTACATAGTTTTTTTTTTTTTTTTTTTTTTTCTGCTGAGTATTGTGAAAGGGAAAGTATAATATATATTTGTAAAACTTAAACCTTAGCGTTTAGCACTGAATTGAAATTGATAAATTTTTGCAAATTTAGACTTATTCGGTGTTTAATAAAATTAAAAATTTAAAAATAAGTATTACTACTAAACAAATTAAATATGAGTCAATGGCCTAGATGAGCATATTGTGGTTAAATTTTTGGTTGTGGGAAATTCGTTGAGCTTTAATAAATTAAAAAAAAAAAAAAAAAAAAAAAGGGGACGAGTTGACCATTGACTTAAAAACCTTGCAATTGGCAGTTGCAACTTCTAAAAGGTAGCGTAACCATGTTTGAAATAAGTTGTCATCCAAACCAAAAAAAAAAAAATTAAGCCGTTAGTTTTCACGTTTCTCTGTCTTGTATCTTTGTGTGTATGTGATACACGCAATGACGCACACATTCTATCTCCAAAAGAACAATACCAAGAACTCTGTTCTTTTCCCAGAAAGTTCATCTTCAATCTGAAAGAGTTTAATTAGTTTCCTAATGTCGAAACTAACCTCAATCTTTCTGTCAATTCACTTCTTCACCCTTATACTTTCCCTCCTCTCCCATGTCAATTCCCAGTTTTTTGATCAAGAACAATCAATCTTGCTAAGACTAAAGCAACACTGGCAAAATGCATCAGTTCTTGATCAATGGACCCCTTCAAAATCCTCTTCTTCTCATTGCAATTGGCCAGGAGTCAATTGCACCAATAATTCCATTACTGGACTTAATTTTGCTGACATGAATATCTCTGGAACGATCCCGCCTTTCATTTGTGACCTCATCAACCTTACAGTTCTTGATTTTTATAACAACAGCTTTGTTGGGAATTTTCCTTTGGCTGTTTTAAACTGTTCCAAGCTTGAGTATTTGGATCTCTCTCAAAACTACTTTGTTGGGTCCATTCCTGATGATATTGATCGCTTGTCTCGCCTCTCATTTCTTTATCTTGTTGCTAATTACTTCATTGGTCCAATTCCAGCAACTATTGGGAGATTGCAGGAGCTAAGGGATCTTCAGCTTCAGGTTAATGAGTTTAATGGTACTATCCCTCCAGAAATTGGCAACTTGTCTAATCTTGAAGTTTTAAATATGGGTTATAATAGATTTTCGGCATCAATGCCTTCTAATTTCACCCAGTTGAAGAAATTGAAAGAGTTGTTGATTGCTGATTCTAATTTGATTGGGGAAATTCCAGAAATGATTGGAGAAATGGCGGCACTGGAGTACTTGGATTTATCAGAAAATGGATTAACTGGGAATATTCCCAGTAGCTTGTTCATGTTGAAGAATTTGAGTATTCTGTACCTTTACAAGAACAAGTTTTCTGGGGAGATTCCTCTTGTTGTTGAAGCTTTGAATTTGGTTGAAATTGATCTTTCAGATAATTATTTGACAGGGATAATACCTGATGATTTTGGAAAGCTTGAGAAATTACAACTTCTGAAGCTGTTCTTCAATCAATTATCTGGTGAAATCCCAGAAAGTATCAGCCGTCTTCCAGCATTGACAAATGTTACCTTGTTTAGCAACAATTTATCAGGTGTAATACCTCCAGATTTCGGGCGATATTCAATGCTTGCAATATTCCAGGTTGCTTCTAATAGGCTTACTGGCAAGCTGCCTGAATTCTTATGCAGTGGAGGGAAGTTAATAGGAGTGGTAGCTTTTGATAACAATCTCAATGGAACATTGCCAGAATCATTTGGGAACTGCAGTAGTTTGCTGATACTAAGCATTTCAAATAATGCATTTTCTGGCAACATTCCTATTGGTCTGTGGACAGGCTTGAGTTTGATGTATTTGATGATAAATGATAACTTGTTCACTGGTGAACTTCCTAATGAAGTGTCAAGGAATCTAAGTTCGCTACGTATTAGTAACAACAGGTTTTCTGGAAAAATTCCCACTGGAGATTCGTGGAAGAATCTGGTGATTTTTAATGCCAGTAATAACCAATTCTCTGGCACAATTCCTCAAGAATTAACTGCTCTTCCTCATCTCACTACTCTTTTGCTTGATAGGAACCAACTCAATGGAGCCCTTCCATCTGATATAATCTCATGGAAGTCATTAAATACTCTGAACTTGAGTCGAAATCAATTTTCTGGACAAATCCCAGAGGAAATTGCTTTTCTACCTGTTCTTGGTGAACTTGACTTGTCATATAACCAATTTTCTGGCCAAATTCCACCTCAGTTTAGCTCCCTGGGCCTGAAGCTTACTTTTCTCAATCTCTCTTTCAATCATCTCACAGGAAAAATCCCAAGTAAGTTAGAAAATGGAGCTTATAGCAGCAGCTTCTTGAACAATTCCGGTCTTTGTACTAGTAATTCATTGCTAAACCTTAATGTCTGCAATTATAAACCCCAAAAATCAAGCAAAAAATCAACTCAATTCATAGCTCTGATCTCAGGTATTTTAGTAACAGCTTTTGTACTAGCTTTGTTACTCTCATTCTTAATGATCAGATTTTACCAGAAGAAAAAGCGTGGATCAAATTCAACTTGGAAGTTCACCTCATTCCATAAGTTGAATTTCACTGAAGCAGATATTCTGTCAGGATTAACAGAAAGCAACCTGATTGGGAGCGGAGGATCAGGAAAGGTCTATCGAGTTGCTATGAACAGATCAGGACACTTTGTTGCTGTGAAAAGGATTTGGAGCGAAAGAAAGTTAGAACAAAAGCTTGAGAAAGAGTTTCAAGCAGAAGTTCAGATACTGAGTACAATAAGGCATTTGAACATAGTGAAGCTGCTTTGCTGTATTTCCAATGATGATTCGAAACTTCTTGTTTATGAGTATATGGAGAAACGTAGCTTAGACCAATGGCTGCATTCGAACAAGAGATCAACGAATGTCTCAGGTTCAGCCAGTCATCTCTACTTGGACTGGCCTAAGAGGTTCAGGATTGCAGTAGAAGCAGCGCAGGGACTGTCCTACATGCACCATGATTGCTTACCCCCCATTATTCATCGAGATGTGAAATCAAGCAATATCCTGCTAGATTCTTCTTTCAAAGCCAAAATTGCTGATTTTGGTTTGGCCAGGTTGTTGGTTAAGAAAGGAGAAGCTACAGTATCAGCTGTGGCTGGCTCTTTTGGCTATATAGCTCCAGGTAAGTTAGAGAGTTTTTCATGTTACATTCTTATGAATTTGTTTCCAATCTGTTTGACGTTAAAATTGAAATGGTTTTCCCAAAAAAAAAAAAAAAAAATTAGATGTTGGAAAAAAAACAATTCGGGTATTGTTTAGTTGTTTTGAAGCATTTATGAATACAATAAGCTTCAATAACCTTTTATCAACATTTTACCATAATACTTTTTTTAACAGTATCTCAAACAGTAATGTCAAACTGATCTTAAATAGTTCTATTAAGCCTTTTACATATGAACTTTTTGAATTGCAGAGTACGCTCAGACATACAGAGTGAATGAAAAAATTGATGTCTACAGCTTTGGGGTTGTCCTTCTAGAGCTAACAACAGGGAAAGAAGCTAATTTCGGGGATGAAAATTCATGCCTTGCAGACTGGGCATGGCGTTACATGAATGAAGGAAACCCTATTGTCCATGCCTTGGATAAAGAGATAAAGAACCCTTCTTACTTTGATGAAATGAGCATTGTTTTCAAACTTGGGGTTAGGTGTACCAGCAAACTTCCTTCTGCTAGGCCTTCCATGGGAGAGGTATTGCAAATCCTAGATCAATACAGCCATCCACTTGAATTTGGAGTGAAGATTATGGGAAGAGAGCATGATGCCACTCCCTTCCTGTTCAATTCGAAGCATGGACATGCATCAGATCTTGATGACAATGTTTAATCTTTGTTCAATTCGAGCTCTTGAAGGCAGCACCATCCCCAAAACTTGTAGTTTTAGCAGAAATAAGGTAGCTTAAACTAAGTTATATAGAATAGTAATAGGCAGATAATCGAGTGTCATAGTGAACTATAAGTAGTGCAAGAGTTGGTAGTGAAAACTTTGGCAATTCTCCTCCCTTAAAAAAATATTATGTACATATATAGGAAATAAGAAGCTTTTAGCAAACCGCCGTATTTTTGTGCAATTGTAATTTTTCTAGGCTTCCACAGCCTAAGCAAAGCTCCCTAGCATTTGTACCTAATAGCATCTAAATTTAAATCAAAGGATAATATTACATTTTGAGTCTTTACCACTTAAAGATTTTCGACAATGTAATTTTTTTTAAGAAATCTTTCAAATCGGGTGTGAAAATAAATCCTCATCTTGTATAACAAAGGTTCTCATTGAATGGAATACTGTGTAAATTACTCTCCAAAATTTTAATATAATGTTAAATTGTTTCTTGAAAAAGAAAAAGAAATTATCTCATTGTTTAGGTAATTAAAATTTCAAAGCTATTTTTGCTAAATAAAAAAATAGAATGAGGGAAAACTCCAACATGCTTTAAATGGAAATAATATTTTAAACATTTGAAATTTATTTTATACATGTTTTTTTGTTTTACTGTAATTACTCAGATAACTTACAATTTCTTGCCAAGAAGCCCACATACTATAGCAAGGATCCAATTTTAAAATTTTCAATAATGCATATGTCATTAGGCCAGTGGTCTGGTAGATAAATTATCCATAGGTTCAATTCTCTTCCACAAAAAAATTATTTGGATGCTTAGTGGGCAAACAACGTAGAACATACTTTGCATTGTCAACATTAAAGCTAACGTGTTCAAGGGTTTAAAGAAAAAATGTTCGAGCATTGATGAACAAAGTACAATTTGGGAATGTTACATGCCCTATAAACTACTATGACATAACATCTAATGAGAGTTTTTTGCACTCCACCCAAGTAATATTTGAAAAGGGTGGAATTGAGAGCAGTTAACAAAATGGGGTGTGCAAAAATCTTCACTAGTCCATTCTGCTAATGAAAAAAAAAAAAAAAATCCCTCCTTTAATTTCCAACTGAAACCAGAGAAACATTTTGCCGAATGTTGCAACTCAAATTATAGTTTGCATCCCCCACTTTATTTACTAACTCATATAAATGAAAGGACAAAAAAAGAGGGAATATAAGGGATCAAAAGAGCAGGACGCACTACCTCAGCATAGAAGCTTGAGAACATGGCTAGGCACTTTGTATGAGTATTTGATCCATCACTAATTTTAAGCTCTATAAGACCATACACTAAGAATTTGCTGGCATTACCCCATGTCTCATGAACTAGGAATTATCACTAGCTCTAGATGATCTCAAGTAATGCGAGGGGGAAGGGTAATATACAAAAAATGAAAAAGGTGTTGTTCTTTTCATCTATCTATAACTTTTCAAGATTCTGCAGCCTCCAGGTATTGAGAGTGGGAGGCTGCCAGGAGGGCTGCTCCAATGCCAGAGCCATCATTTGAGTGCTCAATTACAAAGCTCTCAGAAACTTCATCTCCCAGCAACTCCTTGAGAGTGCTCTCCATGCAGACACGAAATTTAGTGTAGTGCTCGAACAATCCACCATCCAATGCTATTACTGACTTCTGCTTTTCCCCATCCTTCAATGTGTCCCTTCCCAATTTCTTGAGGATGCCGACAATTCCAGCAGCAGATAGGCGGGCACCACGAGTGGCAACAATGTCGCAGAGCTCGACAATGGCTTTCCTCATTTTTAGGGAGGTATTATGTATCTGAGCAAGAACTAAGATATCAGATAACAGATTCTATTATAAAATCCATGAAATTATTTTTGCTGTCCTATCGCCAAGTTCGCGTGATAGGAAACGATTGCTACTCTCATATTTGAAGCAAGAATGCTTCAGCACTTGAATTATCTAAGAAACATACATGTGATTAGATGGTAAAGATGCAGGAAGATTTAACAAAATGTATTAAGGGTTCCAATTCCCACGTATGTCAACTCGAACTGTAATTCACTTGTTGAAAGTAAGAGAAATAAAATTGTGTGGGAAGGCAAAAACACTAACAGCATCAAGTGAGCATGAATACCTCTAAGATATCCTTTAGTTTGCTTCCAACAACTCTCAGATCTGACGATGTATCATGATGCATTGCTGACATGTCTGGAGTCCTGCATATTTTATAACAAAAAAATAACAGCATAAAGCTCTTATCAGTCACAAAATCAACAGCATTTGGTATTTCCATTAGAACCACGTATACCATATGGATCAGAAAATTAACCAATTCACTCATAGGAAATAGGCATTGCATGAAACAACATTGAAAATAAGAGAGGAGGAGAGAAAATGAAGCATTATTGAGTTCCATGTATCTCTTTCAAAACTTGAGAGTGCAAATGGATGTGTGTTATAGGTCTCACACTCGAAGAGTAGGGCTTGCTGCTAGTGTTATTTGAACATAAAGGTTATATGCATTAATGAAACATCCCAAGTACAAGTAAATACAAAGAAACAATCCTAAAAAGACAAAACAGGACCAAAAAACAGATAACTTGCAACATTATGGTATGTAGCATACCTTAAGATGAATGGAATCTCCAGTTTTGGTGGAACAACATCACCAAAGAATGCAGCTTCCTCAGCCATTTGCAATAGAACTCTGCGTACAATTTCTCCCAAATACATACCAGAAATTATCTTTTCAAAAATCTGTAGACAATAGTCACAAAGATCTTAGGACTAATTAAACCACTTGAATGTTTAGCAATAAGATGAGGAAAACAAAAGGCAAAGTTAGGATTACCTGTTCCCCAGGATTCAGAGACTCAACATCCAGGGCTTGATCATACTCTGTCAGTGGTAAGTGTGATGACCGGAAGTTACCCCACTCCATGTTGATAACCTATGATAATAAAGAACGCTTTAGTATGATTTTATACTCATGTCAAATCATAAGCAGAAATCCTGTCACAGAAATAAGACAGTTATATATGTAAACAGATAATATGTTTGGCTATAAATGACAGTGAATAGCAATTATTCAAAAAATACCAACCATTTCCCCAGATTTTGGTAGAAGGCCATGCCACTTGGGAATTGCTTGTGCTCGCTCTACATATGCCGCATTTGTTCCAGTACCCAAGATAACAGCAGCAATGACATCCTGGTTCTGGTACCTACCTCCAGCTAATGTTCCAATTGTATCATTGACCTACAACATCTCAGCACATTCAGGAATTCATTAGTTACCCAAACAAGTGATTGCTGTAAACAAACACCAACATGGAAACTGCATTCTTGCAACTAATAGGAAAAGCCAAACAGAGCTCCTGAAAGTGAAACAAAGTTTAACTTACCAAAGCTGCCACACGCATGTCAACGCCAACTCTTTCCATGGCTTTTGTCAATTCTCCCACCACATCTTGCCCAACCTATACCAGGACCCACCATGAGATAAAACCCAGTTAAAAAAATTATTAACAGAGTTAGAAGTTACAAATATTGAATGAAGCATGCAGTATATCCCAAGTCTAAGTGAAACGGTCTGTAATCACCAGCCCTTTTTTTTTGCTTCATGCACTCCAAAGCAGACAATAGTTTATTACAGTTACATGTTTAGTACTTGTCACAAAATATTATAACCAAAACCAAGCAAGATTTGGCATGCAAAACAAAGCAGGTATTACTTTGAGCTTCCCCTCCAATCAATGCATGAAATGTTACAGTTACCTATATGCACAACTTTAATATCTAGGCACAGGCTAATTTATACACTTATGATATTAATTGATGCTTGGGTAATCATGTACCTCCTTCCATCCTTAAGGAGGTACACGAGTACCCAAGCATCAATAATATCATAAGTGTATAATTAGCCTATGCCTAGAAATTAAAGCAAGAGACTGCGCTGAAATCTTAACAGAGAAAATGAACAATGTGGCCCAAGACCAGTAGGCCTCCTGATGAAAATAAAGAGAGAACAAGAGGAAATCTTCCAGTAAAATGAGTCAAAACACCAAACCTTTGGTCCTGAAGTTTGGGAAGTGAGTTTGACATGTGGTCCCCCAGCATTTAACATTGCATGTTTCTTAACTGCTGAGTCAAAGGAAACTCATAACAGATGGAAGAGGTTTCCAATAGCATTTTATTTTAAATCATTACCTACATGATGCATAATGGGAGCTTCAGAAAACCTTCAGTTCAACACTAGTTCTCTTCTTCAATCACAGTCCTCAAAGGCCCATTGCTAATTAGTTTAGCAAGTGAAAGAAATTGTTTTAATGCTTAAACAGAAATTAAAGGTTTGGGAAGTCACAAGAATCAATACGGACGTCAACTACTTGATCGTATTGCATGGAAATCAGATTCAACTCCCAAAGTAAAGTAAGTATAATTTTTTTCTATCTTCAGACAGGTATTAAGAGTTGCTGTAGAGTTCTAAGTTCTCTTTATTTCCATGACACAACCTGTTCAGAAACATGATCTTGAGGGACGCCCAATACTTCTAAAACCATATTTAGCCTATGGTATTAATAGCCTGTATTAACATATTGAACCATATTAATGCATCAATGAGATATAATCGCTATTTTGCATACTAAGGATTGAGCTATCTTCACATTGAATGATCTGATAACATGAGAAATTTACCAATATTAGGAAATGCAAGTATGTTTTAGACACATAAGAGGATTTGTGTGTATGTATGTTTAACAACAGAAAACTATAAATGATTACATGTAAATCAAATGCAGGAAGGGGAAGGAGAAAATTAAGACTAACATTTTAGATTATAGAAGAATGTACTCAAAGTTTGAATGCTAAATCACAGCAATGCACCATCAAAATAACAGGAGCAAAAGTAATTAGGATTAACCGTATCCTCTATGGTGAAGCCTTTTGTCCATTTTATAAGAGTTCCTGATGATATTGATGTTTGCCTAACTGGAAATGAGAAGGTAAAGCCCAGTTCCCTTTGTTGACCAGGCGAAGGATGCAAACCTTCACCTTCTGTAGCAACAAATTTAGCAAGTGCTTCAGCAATATAATCGAATAATGCCTGAAATCACCATAATTCACAGGAATTCAGATTATAAACTAATCAAAGCAAAGTCAAGTTTGTTAGGCTAGCTGGAAAGATACTCACATCTGAAGATCCAGTCATCAAGTGTGGAGGAATTGAAACTTCCTCAAATTCTTGTTTAACAACTCGATCTTCTTTCCCACCCAACAGTACCCGTATGACACGGAAATTTGTGCCACCAAGGTCTAATGCATAAAATAACCCCTTCTCATCCCTGAAAAAATAAGCAGATGTCACTGGCATATTTAGCTTGCTTTCTGTTCATTAATGTAAAAGATCTAGGTGAACAAAATTGCTAAACATCAGAAGAAATACTACACAGCAAATCAAGTTCTTTTCAGTCTTTAGACATTTGTTTCTCTTGTTCTTCTTCTTTGTCTATATTTTTACTTCTCGATAAACCTTACAAATAAATTTCGATTAGTAAATGAGCTCCTAAGCAAACAAGAGTTCATAAACCAATCAATTAATTTATTCTTTTGAGTTAGCCCTGAGTAGAAAGTAGTTAGAGGCAAGGTAAATAGTAAGATAGAAACCAGAGGAACTAAATGCAAAACAGGAAGTTAGTCTTTATCAATAATGCCCTACAGCCAGCTGGTCATAAAGTAGCCATATTCCATAACAAACCCATTAAGCACAGAAGCAGAAAAGGTAACTTTACATACTCTATCAGTTTGCTAACATGTGGAAAGAGTGAAATGACCTTCCACTTCCAACTTTAGATTATGATAGTAAAGATCCAAAATATATATATATATATATATAAAATCAGGAAGAAAAACATAAGCAATAAATAATCCATAGATAATAAAAAACAAAATAAACTAATTATTCAGGCTCAAACCAAACAATCATATAGAATTCGAATGAAAAGAGACAAAGTTAGGCAACTTAAAAAAGCAAATGCTAAAAATTCCTTAAAATTCTTACACATCATGATCGAACTGAAATTCGTCTAACTCAAAAAGTAAAATTCGAGATAAAAGAAATATCCCTTTTCTAATAGCAAATTTCATCTGAACTATGTAACCAAGCCATTTCCATCCAATTCCAGCGGCCCACAAAAGAGGCAACCAATACCATTAAATTAAGATTCTCGTATATTTAATCATATTGGAAAAAAAAAAAAAAAAAAAAAAAAAACTGCAAAATCTTTGGAAAAGAAAATCAATCAAAATCATCTTAAACTAATTCAAATAATTAGCTAAGGAAACAAAATTTGGATAATTAACAGAGCGAATCTAAATTCAAATCCAAATGAATTTTATTTTTTACTTTGATAGTTGAATTGAAAAATGATAATTAGTTAATTACCCCGTGGGGAGATTATCTACATAGCTGATTATCATCTTAAGCTTACTTCCACCCTCCGATGCAAGACCGGCATGCATCTCAACGGTCATAGCATCAGCCACCTGTCGTAGCTTCCCTATAGGGGTCCCACACTTCTCTTCGAACTCCCTGAGTATTGCCATAGCCTTAGCCCACTTCCCCGAGCTCCGCATCCTGTGTCTCACAACCAACGTCGCCGCTGCACAAACAGCAGCCGCACAAATCACCGCAGCCCCTACAGCCACCTTTCCCATCACCACTACCAGCAAAAACAGCTCAAATCTCCTACTGTTCTTAGATTTTTGAAAAATAAAACTAAAATATTTATAGGGAGAGAGAGAAGAAAAAAGATAGATTTTCTCGGAAAATAAGGCAAACAGAAAGAGTGGGAAATTTGGTTTTCTTGATTCTTGCTTTCGTGAAATTAATTAAATTTACTATATATAGGATCGCTTTCTAGTAGGGAAGGGGAAAAAGATTTTTTAAAAGGACAGGAAAAGAATATTATTTTGTTTTTATATATAGGAGGAAAAAAATTAAAAATTAAAAAGCGATAATGTTTTTGTGGAGAAAGTGGTCATGATTTTGGATTAAAATTACAATAACACCATTTTTGAATGACATGTTAATAAGCTAAGCAACATATTCGAAAATATACTGAATTATTTTAATATTGTATCGTAGAAGTATCAAATTGTTTAATAGTCTGTTGTAAAAAAATTTTAAAACTTAAAATGAAAATTTATTAAAATTTTTAATTTAATACGATATTAATTTTTAATTTAAAAACGATTTGGGCCGAATAGTGCAAAATGCTAATAAGTGTACCAGCCGCTTTATGTGAACGGACATGTTTTCGTTACCTTTCGTGTTTTGGTAATTACAGGAATGGAAAGTCCAACCCAAAAATTGGTCCAGTTAATGAAATTATTTTTTTCTTAATTTTATTTATTAGGATTGATTTTTTTTTTAATTATCATTCAATAATATATAAGTATTTAATATAATATATAACTCTAACCGTCTCTCCTCTTTTTTTTTCTCTCTAATTCTTCCTTAAATTTTTTCCTTGAACAACCGTCGATATTCTCTTTTAATTGGCGGTGATTTCAATATCTTATGTTATATTTGATATAGATAGTCTCATCTCTACTGTTGTTATTACATCCATCACCTATTCCACTTATTCGTCCACTATTTACGTGTCCTCCTCTACTATCGCTCTATGCTCTTTCTGTTCGATCTCGCTCTCTATCTCTTTACTTCTGTCGTCGCCTCTTCATTTTCATTTTTACTATATGCTTGTGGATAGTTTTGTTCTTACTGTTGTTAGAGTGATACTTTTCATTTTATTATTGTGTTATATTATTTTTTGTTTTTTATGTTATTTTGTCTTGTCTTATTTAAAGTTTTGTGTGTCTTTCCTTGTTGAAAGTTATTTTTTTTATTATGAGTCTAGTAGTATGTCTGTGCATTATTGCGTTTCAAATACTCGTAAAGAAGACAATAGTTTTTCATATTATTTTACTATTACAGTCGCAGTTTTTTAAAATCAACTATATGACAGTTGGATGTTCTGTTGAATATTTGCGATTTGCGAATCAGTTTGTTCTTGTTAAGGTAGTTGATTCTATGTCAGATATTTTTCTATTGAAATTTGTATTCAGCCACTGATAATTAATGAAATTTTATTTTATTTCAAAAAAAAATATTTAATATACAGAATGAATGTAAAAACAAAAAATTGTATTTGAAATTTTATAAAGAGTATAAATTATTTTGAAAATACCTCTAATTGAAATAAATTAAAAAATAAGTATGATTATTATTGAGAAAATCAGGAAAAAAAATATTACATAATTTGAGGTGAGGTGATTAATTGATCTCAACTTCAAAAGATAATAAAAGGGAGGAAAAAGAAAAGGAAAGGATATGATAGGATAACGAGGAGAAAGAAAATAATTAATTAACGAAATCTTTTATGGATTAAATTTAATTTTTTAATAAATTTTGTTTAAAATTTGTAATAATCTCATAGTTTTGTAGATTAGTATTTAATCTAAAATTTATTTTAAATTTCAATGGTGGATGGTGAAGTAAAAAAATTCGAAATCTATTAATATTTTTTAATTAAAAAGGAAAGTATTGTTTTTAATGTTACATTAATCTATAATATAAATTGATATAAATGACATTTATTAAAAAAAAAATCAAAATTGATAACAAACTTATCTTATGGAATTGACTAGGAAACACTCTAATTATCCAAATTTACCCCTGGTATTTGAAAGCCTCTTTGCAATTTCAACGCTTATCCATTTTAAAATGTAAGTTAAACAAATTAATTAATTAATTAATAGCTAAAAAAAAGGATTTGAATCATTAGTCGTATAACAATTTTGTAAGAAAAACTATCTTCCTTTCTTAAATGTTTTTCGAATTGACAATTCCACGAGCAACTTGGTGTGATGGACTGAATCTTATGGTTTGAGAATTGAGTTGCAATGTGAAAAGCTAATTTGCGCGTTGATTTCTCTATCCTGTCCAAATTAAGCTTTGACTGAAAATTTTTGTCAAAACCAATTACAAAATTCAAATTTACAATTCATTCGTCCTAAATTGACCAATTAATCCGAATCAGCGCCTAGTCATACTTTGTTATTTTAAGTATATATATATATATATATATATATATATATATATATATATATATATTTTAATAATGAATACAAAATCTGATCGATATTAAAAAAATATTTTTCAAAAAATACAGAATTTATATATATTAATATATAGTAGCGATATTATCATAGTTAAATTTGTTAAGACCAGAGCAACTTAATTTTTAGACTTTTATATTGAGAAAATAAATCTTTTATTTACTTTAATTAAAATTTCCTTATATAATGTCAAATATTTTTCATATACTATAGTTAATTTATTATTATTTTTTTATGTAAATTAGTTACCATGTAAGTGTATATAACTTTCTCATTACTTATTATCATTGATTATTTTCTTATTCCCTTTAAATATTAGTTTCTATGTTATATATATTTAATTTTTATATGGCATTATTTTAAAAGTGAAATAAAAACTCTTATAAAAATTTAATAGCAATAAAAAATTATTTTCATGGTATTTTTGTTTTTTTTATCTAGAAGAGTTGTATAGTTGTTTTTAGCTACAAAATATTAAAAAAAAATTATTTTAAAAAAATGCTAGCAAATTTTTTTTTCCAAAGCAATAATATAAGTAATTAATAAGTTTCCTGTAAAAATAAATGGAAATAACATTATAATATTAGATAATTTCTTAGGGTGGTAAAAAATATAATATCAACACTTTATAGTCTTTTTTTTTTTTTTTTTTTTTGAGAATATAGTCTTTTTTTTTTCTTATGTTATAAAACTTTGAACATTTATTTTCTTACTTATTTTTGTTTTTTCTGAAGTATTTTATATAAAAGTAAACTAAATTTTGATTGTTAATTTTTTTATTTAACAATTTATGAATAATTCATCTCAATACAAATTATGAATAACATAATTTTTTTTTTCCTTATTGACTAATTCAAAATTAGTATATATTTCATTAGGCAATTATTTGGTTAATAGTTTTATTTTTATATGAATTATACATATATAGTATACATAGAAACTAACATATAAATAAGAAAATAAATTATTTGTAGTTAATGAAAAAGTTTTTAAAATTATAAAAAAGGAAGTTCTAGTTAAAACAAATAAAAGGCTAACATTATCAATACAAAAGTAAAAAATTTAAATTGCTTTGCCCCTAACAAATTTAACTCTAGCAACATCGCTACTTTTAATATCATTAATAATGTGGTGAATTTAGCGTCTTAATTTTGAGAGGTGATAAAATATTTTTGAAAAATAAAAGTTATTTTTCAAAAAATTTAGATAATTTTTCAATATATATTAATTGTTTTTAAAAATTTTAAGGAGAACAACTCCCAAGATATCCTAGCCTCAAAGATCCACCACTAATTCTCTTATTTTTATAATTAAATTGATTTATTGATACCAATAAGTTTTGGTTTAATGAAATTAGAATTGTCTTTTAAGACCGAAAGAACTCAACTTCTAGTTCCAATGAAAATTAAATTTTAAAAAAGAAAATTTATTGATGAGTTTTAATCCGAGCCTCTATTATCATTCCTAGGTTAGGGCACACCACGTCCAAGTTAAGGGAATCTAATGACTCATGTGACGTGTCACCCTTTATATTCGGTATTTGTGTTTGTAATGATGATTCCATAATTCAGATAAGACAACACGAGCAAAAGTTGCAAAAATAGCTTAAATCATGACCCAAAATATAATTCAAGTGCGACATGAGATTCTCATCTATTTTTTTTATCAAATTGTATAGCAGAATCTGTCCTCTCTCTAGCCTTTGCCTTTATCTATAGGCTTCTCGGAGGGGAATCTCAGGTGGCCGGAGCCAAGTTTTAAATAATCATTTTACGTATTATATTGATATTAGAATCGGTAAAATAAAATCGGACTGAATCAGAATGAATCGATTATCGCTACTGTGAATTTTTAAAAATGATTAACAAACTAATCCAAATCAACAAGAAATAAATTATAACGTTCAAAATATAATATATTAAATTAATAAATATTTAATTTAACATAGTCTATATTATAAAAGCTCAAATTATATAATATATTTATGAATAATACATAATAATAATAATTAAGTTACATAAATTCTTAATAAAATACTGTATTGACTTTAAAAAAATATATATATTTTTTATAAATTAATCTTATTTTATTAATTCATAAGGAGAAAAAATCAAGTTATTTAAAATGAATAAGGTGATAAAAAAAAAAAAAAAAAAAACCCTCCATATTCTAAGCAAATAAGGTAATATGAAAAAATAAATAAATCACAAGATTGACTAATCACCACAAAAAAAAGTGTCATAGATGATTTTGATTGTTTTGCCCACTATTGAACTCATTTGCATTTTAGTTGTTTACTCCAAATGAAAATACATCAAACAATGATTGAGCTCTTATATGAAGACAAATATGGTTATAATGTAAAATTCAATCAATAATTTAAGCCTACAAACAAAAAAGTTTTACAAAGAAATGATTTTTGTAAAAACTATCAATAATGTTTTAAATACATTCAAAAAAAAATCTTATATAAATAATGTAAATAACAATATACCAATAACTTACACTAATAAAATATTAAAAAAATATGAAAAATATAAAATAATAATCTTTTTGAATAATATATTCATAACTTACATTAATAAAATAAAAAAATTAAAGATATAACAATAATAATTTTTTATATTGATACGTCACGCCTGTATTGCTAAATAACGGCCGTATCAGTGTGTATCGGGTGATTCAATATCGATTCAAGACTAATTCTCATTAACACATATGTAACGTCCGAATAACGTATCGGATCCCTCAAAAACCTATACGAAACGGCCGATACGTAACGTATCGGCCGTTATTCAAAACCTTGGCCGGAGCCATTTGAAGAAAACCCCGTTTTTTAAGCTTTTTAAATCATTTTCTTTAATTTCTTGTAAAAATAAAGTGGCTTATATCTATTTAGAGTGGTTTTTGTCTTCCGTTCAGAATGGGTTGTTTTGGTTTTTTGTTACAAAAGCTCGGATATGCTCCTAGGGTGCAGTGATTGTCTTGTCTGCTTTCGACTAGGTCCAACTCTCTTTTCGCTATCAGATCTTTAAGGCTTAGCTCTTGGATGATGATTAGGGGAAAGGGGAAGAGAATGTTGAGGTCGGAGAGGAAACCTACCGGATTACTATGGTTTACCGCATTAAGTGCTTCATCCCGGCTGACAGAGGACCATTAATGGTCTGGTTATGGCCGATTCGATCACAGACGACGAATCCCTATGTGTTTTGGCCCATTTACGAACTATTTTCTGTAGGCAAGTGTAAAACTTTTTTTCAGTGCAAGTGCTTTTGATTTGGTCTAGCCGATTGGCCCTTGCTCTCTATAGTGATCCAGTACTTCCCTCAGCCACAGATGGAGGTGGCGATACTAGATGAGGAGGAAGATGCTTCTGGAAGGGAGAGGGCACAAGGACTCAATTGTAATTTGTTGTGTGTAGGTCTTAGGATCGATTATCTCTTGAGCTCGAAGCCCATTTATTTAAACCTATTATTGGGTAGTTCATGTATGGACCTTTGGATCTATAAATTTGTATTTAGTTAGATTAAACTTGTTTGTAAGGATATTATACTGTTATGGGGCTTTATGTCTTATTAATATCACTATTTCTTTTTATTGGGCAAAAAAAAAATCTATTTTTGAATTTAATGGGCATTTTTGTATTTTCATGCGTCTTTAACATTAATATAAGCATTTTTATATATCTACACTAGGGATGGTAGCGGGTTTTCCATTACCTATATCCGCCTCGCCAATATTTATTTATACCCGCCCTGTAGCGGGGCGAGCCGAAGTGGGACGGGGCGAATATCCGCTGGTATACCCATTTTTATTTTTATTTTATCTTTTTTCTTTAAAAAAATTATTTAATATTAATTTTTCATATATACATATATTCATTTATATCTCTTTTCTAGATATCAATACATTATAATTTATTTTTTACATAAAAAAAGGCTATAAATTAAAAATGATATATTAAATATTTGAAAAATAAAAAATATATATATTATATATATAATTAGGGCAGGTTACAGCATTACCCGCCCCGCACCAAACCCGATTCGGGTTTTTCATTTTAAATCCCTCCGGCCCATTTAATAAACGGGCAAGTATTACCCGTCCCATTAAGAGCAGAGCGGAGCGAGGTGAGGCAGATACTCAACAAAACGGGTAAAATTATCATCCCTAATCTACACCCATCTACGTTACAGCATGGATTGTCGCTGGTCCTCTTCAGTCAAAGATCATGGCCACTGAATGGTAAATTTACTAAAGAGAAAGTTCTTATTTTTATGAGAAAATTATACCAAATATAATTTTTTTTAATTTTTTTTCAAAAATATATTTTTGTCTTTCTAAGTTTTTAAAAAGAGAAAATTACATCAAATCCAACTTTTTATTATTTTTTTTAAAAATACCCTTTTATCTTTTTAAATTTTCAAAAATATCACCTTTTTTTTTTTTTTTATACTTATAATATACCCTTAAAAGTGAGGTATTTTTGAAATAAAAAATTTAGTAAATTGTATTTTTAAAAAGAAAAGAAAAGAAAGACATATGAAAATATTGTCTTTTTTAAGTGTTTGTATAAAAACCCCTTGATTTTATATATGCTTAATAAGATATTGTTGAATTTAATTTATACTAACAAAACCATTCATTTTATTATTATTTTTGATAAAATCATTTTGTCAAAAGTTTATTGAAATTTAATTAAATTTTGTGATATAGTAAAATTAATATCAAAAACTTGATATACGATTACTTTATTGAAACAAAATCAAAATTGAGTGATCTTGTTGAAAAGTAAGTTCAATAACTAATTAACTAAGACTCAAATTAAGTATGATTTGATGCCAAAAAAAAAAATTAAGCATGATTTATGTTTAATTGCCATTAGAGTGCCCAAAAATTACATGTTAAATTTGACCGATTGACAAATACGTAAACATATGTGCATATGTGTCACTAGGGCTGAGCACGGGACTCGGAGATACCGAACCGTACCGAAAATCCGAACCGAAAAATATCTGTTGACCGTTTGACTTTCTCCGAACCGAACCGTCCCGATTTTTTTTTTTGGTACGGTTCTGGAGATTAGTAGTTATCCATACCGAGAACCGTACCGAACCATACCGAACCATCCCGAACCGAAGAACCGAAATTAGAACCGATTTAAAGGGTTTTTATATATATATATATACACACACACACACATTGAATTTCCTTAAATGTGTTGTTAATTCAATATCAAAATGTAT
>CATKHJ010460531.1:0-15297 GCA_949750685.1 Vernicia montana
AAAATCATTACATCTAATTAGTTATAATCAAATGAGTATATCTTAATCTAATATCAAATATCAAATAAATATTTCTCAATCTAATATCAAATATAAATTTTAATTAATATTATACACACTGTTTATAAATATCAAAATTTAAGCCAATTAAATTATTTTTGTAACGATAAAATATTACTCATACATCACACATGTAAAAAGTTGCAATTTCACATATAACTAAAATTCCACTGGTCATAAATTATTAGGATTATAAAATCAAATGCTCTTAGGATTTAAATGCAAATAATACTAATAACATAATATTAGTAAACAATTATCTATTGAAACAAAAAATCAATAAACCATAACGAAAATCAAGAAACATTTAGTATATCAATAAACCATTGAGAAATGAATAAAATCACAACGAAAATCAAGAAACAATCCAATAAAATTGAATCCATAATAGCTCTTAGTAAAGATATCCAATTCACCAATTATATATATATATATATATATATATATATATATATATATATATGCTTTTAACGAATTCGTAGTACAATTTATTTAATTCTTTAGGAACGTAGAATATCAGTTATTTAACAAATTAGAATACTAGTTTTTCAGAAATTCATGATACTTAGTTCTTCAGAAACTTATGATCAATTCTTCAGAAATTTTATATTTTATTTATTTATTTAATTAGTTCTTCAAAAACTATAGATAATACTAGTTTTTCAGGAACTCTATTAATTTATTTAATTATATAGGAATACAATTTTTTTCATAAACTATAGATGATACTAGTTCTTAAGGAATTAGAATTTAAAATACAAGTTATTCAGGAACTTAAAGTACCAATTTTTCAGGAATTTATATTTTATTTATTTATTTTTAATTAGTTCTTCAAGAACTGTAAATAATATTAGTTTTTCAGGAACTATATTAATTTATTTAATTATGCAGGAATTTAGAATACAAGTTCTTCAGAAACTTATGGTAACAATTCTTCAGGAATTTATATTTTATTTATTTATTTAATTAGTTCTTCAAGAACTATAGATAATACTGGTTATTCAGAAACTGTATTAATTTATTTAATTCTACAGGAATTTAAAATACAAGTTATTCAGGAACTGTATTTAATTAATTAAAATTAAATGATAATATCGAATAATAATATCTTTATAAATAAGTATATACATCTAATAAAGCTCAAAATCACTTCAAGAAACAAGACGATAACTATATACTAATTATTAAACTTTAAAAAAAATGTTAGTTCTTTAATTAGACTTGGGAGAATATTCAAACATTAATTTGAATTTTTAAGCTATAACGGAACATGGTATATATTAACAAGAAGTTTTTAAAATACTTTACAAATGCATTGTTTATTCTCTCACTTTAGCATCTACAAAGATTTTAATTGTATGCAGATAAACACAGGCATCAAACATTTGTCATCCACTTATAAGCAACTGGCCATCATGTGATCACACAAAATGCATGCATATACACATAGATTTGTGGACACAAATTTTTGTACATTTCTAAGCCCAGTTTTGTTTTTTATTTTTTGTTTTTTTTTTTTTGACTATAAAAAATTTCAAGTTTGAGTTACGATACGCAATACATAAACATATTCTACCATTTAAAAATATTTGTATAAGTATCGAATTAAATACAAAAACATGAGATTATAATTTTTGCTCTTTAAATCAAAGATTTTTATCAGTTGACCATAATGTAAAAACTAAATATATTTAACGAACAAGACAATAGACAAACCTGCAATAAATAAATTTACTTACAGTAATTTTGATTTTTTTTTACATAAATAAACCTCGTGCTGATAACGTGTTGTAAATTGGCTTATTAGCTCAGTATATCTAAGATAATAAAAAGAGATATAAATCAATAAAGTAGATAGAGAGAAAAAAAATATGTAGAGAGTAAAAGGGGTTCCAAACTCTTATTATTAAATTTACTCTAGCTTCCCTTATATAGATGAATAGTTAGAGTTTAGTGTGTATAACATTACTAAAATAATCCTATATTATAATCTCTCTAAAATATATATTTAAAGATATTTAAGTAATATTTAAATATAATAATTATTTATAACATGAAAGGGTTTTATACGTTAGTAAATTTAAAAGGGGTGGGAGTTTTTAGGATTTAAACTTTTTCAATTATTATGAGACGATAATTATTTCAATAATAACATCATTATTCAATAATGAATTGTTTTATTCTGGCAAAATAATAATAATAATAATAATGAATTGTTTTATAAAAGATAAGGTTATTAGCTGGCAATTAGTAGTCATATCACTCATCGGTATTACTCCTTTACAAGGGCAAAACCAGGTTACGAAGAGTGAGGTGAAATGACCCATTGAATTTTTCAAGAAATTTATTAATCCATGTGAATTTGAACACATTGTTTGGAAATAAGAGAAAAACTAAGAAATGAAAGATGCAATTTTGAAAAGTGTGATTTTCTTGTTTGGAAAGATAGGAAAAAAAATAGAAAAAAGTTGTTAAAAATAAAATTTTTTTTTTTTTGGGTCCAAAAAAAATTTTCCTCCAAAATTTGAGGGGAATAAAAGAAGAAAGTATTTTTTTAATTATATTTATAAATAAAATTACTCTTTTTCATATTTCAATCAAAGAAAAAAAAAGATATAATAGTAATTTTATTTTTTTTCTTATCTTTTCACTCCCTTATTTTTCATCACTTTTTCAAATAATGTGGAAAAAAAAACTTTTCTCACCCTTTTTATTATTTTTCTCACATTTTCTTTTCTCACCCTAGGGGTGACTGTAATATCTTAAATTTTGAATTATATAAATTTATTAATATTTGGGTATATTATGTTATTAAAATAAAATTATTTAATTAATTGCTTAAATTGTTTAATTATTTTTAGAAATTGTAATTATTATTATTATTATTATTATTATGATGTAAGCAGCTTTGATTGGTTCTTAGAACTAATCAAAGTCTGCCTGTTTTTTGGGAGAGAGGTGCTGCTGTTGCTGTCATTGTCGTTTCACCGTCATCCGTCCGCCGACCGCCTGCATGCGCCAGCCAGGGAGGAAACCCATCCTCCAACGCACCTCCTGGTACAAGCCCGACGCCGAACTCCGCCGGATGCGCCGTTTGATCGAAACACCGACAGAGGATTTCTTCAGTTCTTTCTGGCCAACTCCGATCTCCATTCTCACCGATTCTGGTACCATTGAATTCATCTTCCCTTAAGTTTCGATTTGATATCTCATTTACTAATTTTAGTGAATGTTTGAATTTGGCCGAAATTCAGTGAAATTTACAGACTGTCGACACATTTTTCGGCGATCCTCCGACAAGTGAATGAGAGTGGTGTATATTTCCGGCATCTACGTTTCGTTACAAATCCGTTGGCACCAATTTCACCGCTATCTGACACCGTTAACATTTTCCGGTAAATTTTCCGGCGACTCTCCGGTAAGTGTACCTAGCAGTCCAAAATTGATCTTAGATGATTACATTAATATTTGAATTATTTAATGTAGCATATCAGAATTATTCATGAGTTTAGATAATTAATGGTAATTAAATTATTTTAGAATTATTAAGGGAATAATAATTATGTTATTGGAATTTGAGTTGAAGAATTGTTATATGGGAGCCCAATTGAGATATTCGATATTGCGATGTTGAATCTGTTGTCTCAATCTCAGGGGAAGTGGGTCTACTCTAGGAGAAACTCTGCCGAATTTTGATAGATTTCTCTACTGTCTTAAGATGTGTCTATCTTTTACTTCTCATAATTCTTGTTCTAATAATCCGTTAATGCTTTATTTTATAGATTGTCCAGAACCATCCTCTGCAGCCCCAGGTCCCAGCCAATGATCGAGCTTTGATTTCCCACACCTATGTCGTGAGTGATACTTTTTAATATATTTTCCTGCTTTCCATGCATTTACATTTATTATATGTATATATATATATAATTATGCATTATAAATATCAAATGAACATTCTGGCATATGTATGTGAATGTTTCATTAATTATGTGTTGCATATTAATTGTGAATGCTGGATGGGTTTGGGATGACACAAGAACTACTTAGGATTGTGATCATGATATATGATGATGATTGTGATAGATGAGCTGTGACTGGTGTATGACGGCTGCGGGCTTGCTCATCGCCCAGCGTTGCTACTAGTCGGGTCAGCGCTGCATGGCTTAGGCCAGGGACGGCTGCGACCTTATGTATTGGATTTTAAGAGATAATACTTGGTTTCAGAAGGCCAAGATAGGGGATCGGCTCCCCATATTTGAGATTTAGTGTGATTCTTGTGGACTAATTCTCATCCTTGTTTGATTACTTAATTATTTGTATGTATGACACGTTGCATGAGCACTAATATTAGATCATATTAGAACATCAAGTTTATATATTGGTTAGTATTATTCACTGAGTTAAGACGCTCACTCCTGTCTAGCGGTGAGCATTCGGTAGGTTCGGTTCAAAACAGAACCGAAATAACCGAAATTAATTTTTTTATAAACCGAACCGAACCGAAAAAATTCGGTTCGGTTCGATTCGATTTTTTGGTTTGACAGTTTTTTTTGTTATAATAAACTATATATATATATATATATATATATTAAAATTTCGGTCGGTTTGGTTCAAACCAAAATTTTTTGATAAAAATCAAACCGAACCGAAATTTAATTCGATTTTCTTTTTTAAAAATAGAACCGAACCGAATTATTAAAAAATCGAAACTAAACTAATCGGTTTGATTCAATTTTTCAGTTTCGGTTCGGTTTTGCTCACCCTTACTCCTGTCTCCCTATTTTTTTCAGGTTGCAGGATGAGCTAGTTATTTTATTATTGTTGAGTCTCCCTACCATCTCATCCGACAGTGAATTTTATATTAATTCGTTGTTGTGTATAATATTATAATTTTAGAATTTCGCAATTACAGTAGACCGACTTTATATCTGTATTATACTGCTGAATGGTATCTATTTATCTGTACTGTGGTACGATTATATGTTCTTCTAAACAAGAACCTGATGATATATGTTGAAATGTGACTTTAATGGTTTACATATGATACTAGTACAGGTTCCGTTGACATGTAGACCCTTAGCTCTTGAATTATGATTTCCTAGTATATTCTCTATTGATTATACATGTCAGGCTGACTACGGGTTCTGAAAACCTTAAGCTTTTTCGAGTCCTAGTGCCGGTCACGTACCCTTAAAGTCGGGTCGTGACAAAGTTAGTATCAGAGTTTTTGGTTCATTTTCCTAAGAAACTGTAATTGCGGAGCATAGGATTCCAGCACGTCTTTCTATGTCTCATTTGCTTCTAGTTTCTGCAGTACCTTGATAAGTATTTAGTAGTATATATGGGTGTGGCTATATTAAGTTATGTATGAATTATCTTTCTTTATTTGATAAACTATTTTGTTCCTTTTCAGAAAATGAGCACTATAGTAAGGAGAGCAGCTGCGAGAGCTCAAGCTGTTGCCGCTACGGAGCATGCTGCTTCAGAGGAGGAGGGCTCTACAACTCCGGCAGCACCAGCCCCTAGTCACAGAGGTAGACGTAGGCAGGTTGGTGATGAGGCTCCTACTAGAGTGGATACCATGCTTGCTGGATTTTAGCGGATTATAGCGGATGTGACTAGAGTCATTCCTCCAGCAACTCCAACTGCAGCCCCTACAGTGTCTTTAGAGAGATTTATTAAGCATCATCCCTATACTTTCTCCGGTGATGAAGAACAAGCTTATGACTTTTTGGATAACATTAGAGAAATTTGTCTGGAGTTGAATTGCTCAGATACTAGATCTATTTATTTTGAATAATACATTTAAAATTTTAAATTAATTAATTTTTTATTTTAATATTTAAAAATTTACCAAATTTAGTAAATTAATCTCTATTAATTTATATTATTACATAAAATATAATTATATATAAACTTATAAAGAAGATTAAAAGTAATATATATATATATATATATATATATATATATATATTAAAAGTCATAAAATATATTATGTTAAATGTATTAATGGGTTAAACATGTCGTTTTCAAGTTAACGGATCAACTCGCGATATGACATGATTATCTTCGTGTCACAATCGGATCTACACAAACACGATAATCCATAACCCAAACTCACTAATCATATTGGGTTCGTATCATGTATGATATTGTTACCCTTACTTCACCCAACTTTTTCCCCAAACATAGTGTAAATATTAACCTTATAAAAATTATTAAATATCTCATGATTTCATTAAATTTATTTTAAACTCTTAACATTTTTATAAATTTTATGAATTAATATCACTGAAATATATATTGCGATCTACTTAAATTGTTGATATGTCTTACTCCCTCCGTCCCTAATTGATAGTCCATGTTGTCTTTTCACACAGATTAAGAAAATCTAGTTAATTTAGTTAAAGTATTAAATTTTATTTATGTTTTGTCTAATATGCCCCTATTTAATCATTAATTAAATTTTTTGGAAAATAGTTATTTTTAATCTTCAATTAATTTGACTGATTAAAGGTAATTCACTAAATAAATGAAATTACCTTTTTTTATAAAAAATAAATGTAGTTAGTAATTCATTGTTAATGGGAATGATTCATTTTGTGCAAAAAAAAAAAATATATGGAACAAATTGTATTATATTTATTAGTCAAGGACTCTTCAATTGATAGTCTTAAATTTGTTGTTGAAAAATTATCAAATAATATACTCCTTATAATTTATGATTGTTGATAACAACAAATATAAATAAGGGCATATTAGTGAAACAAAAAATTAATCGTATTCTTAAAAGGGAAATTGGACTATAATTAGGGACAAATACAAATGGAAATATGAACTATCAATTAGGGACGGAAAGAGTATAAATTTACATGATTGTTATTTTTCGAATCTAGATATTTAAAATTTTTTAAATGTTATGTATATTTTAAGTTTTCTCCTTGAATTATATTGTGATCCCATTTACATTATTAATATATCAATTGGTTTTATTTGTTTTTAATGTTTAAATAATAATATATTTAATTCAAATAACACAATAAATTTATAAAATTATTTTAAGATCATTTTTAAAAAATAAAAAAATATAGTTTTTATAATTTTTATCTTTTGCATTTTTTATCATTACTTTGAATAAAATAAGAAAAATACTAAATATTTTTTAAATATTTTTAAAAATATTATATTATATCTAAAATAAATCAATACAATACTCATTTGATACATAAATAAAGTTTTTTAAAAAAATTCACTTATAAATAAATTCTAATGTTTAATTTTTATATATTAAATATGAATGTATTTTAAATTTATAATATTATTAGTTTATAGTTTATTTATAAATTCTATCAATTTTAATAAAATTTAATTCAAATATAATAAAATTTATAAAATTAATAATATAAACTTCTAAATAAATTTTAGTTCATACAAAAATAAATGTAGATTTATAATTTATAATTATTTATAGTTAAAAAAAATTTTAGTATTCAGTGATCCCATTGAGTAAAATTTCTAGCTCCACCACTGTTTCTTTACAATGAAAAGAAAACCAGTGAAAACTAATAGGGACGAGAAACACATATTTTATTTAATTTAAAAATAATCAATGAGTTTTAATTTCTTAGTATTAGACATGTTCATGGGTTCGGGTACCCGTCCGGTCCGCCTAAACCCGCTTCAAAATTATAGGATTTGAATAAGATATATTGCTTATAAGACCAGCCCGGCCCGAACCCGATTAAAACCCATAAATTTTACGGGCGGGCTTAGTCACATATTTTAAAAGTCAAATCCGGCCCGACTTTATAAGGTATATTAAAAATATATATATTTGGAATTTTTTGAGTGTTTTAGTTTATTGTTTAGATTTTAAAATTTTAATATGTATTTGTATAATTTTATTTGTTTAGCATAAAATTAGTTAGTTTTTAAGCAAATTTGGTAAAATTTATTAGTGAAAAACTGATTTTTTTTTTTAAATAAATATATATTTCGGGCCGGGCCGAGCTTGAGCAGGCTTTTTTTTATAGAGAGTGAGCTTGGGCTTGGGTAGCCTAAAATAAATTAATTCCGAGCTTGGGTTTAAATAAAAAATTGCAAGCCAGGTTGAGCCTGCTTAAACCCACCCAAATCCAGCCATAAATAGGTCTAATGAGTACTAACGAGGTTTTAAGTTGGAGTACTATTTAGATCAAATTTACAAATAAAAAAATAATTTAAACATGTCTAATCAAAATCTTAAGGGCATAAAAAAAAAAAAAAAGGATTAGACTTGCACATTTTAATTAGATGCATTAGGTGACAACTAACATGCACATTTTTACCATTGTTAGAAAAGTACAAATTTTAATTTTCTTTTTTAGATTTTATCTTCCTTAAAAAATAGAAACTACAAAATATAACAAATTAATTTCTTACTTTCATATCTTTTACTACTTGAAGAACTGATTGCATATTTCATATATACTATCAGTCTATCAAAATTGTGTTGTTTCTTATATAATAAATATAATACCCCAAATATGTATGTATAAACTTCTATATAACTATATGAATGAATTACAAGTGTTACATCATGTGTAATGATGAATTAGATTGATTGGAGTTGAGTATTGGACTTAAAAATTAGAAATGCATGTAATAGAGTTGCAGGACTAAAATCGCGCTTGCAATATGGATGTCGCGACCGCGACATAGCATTGCGACCGCAACCTTGGATGTGACTGTCACCGCGAACTCTTATGTTTGATTTTGGAGTTTTGGTTGAAGGAGAATCACGACTGCGATATGACTATGCACAGTCACGTAAACAGTGGCACGTTGCAACCACAATTGGATATTACAACCGCAATTTGTCAATCGCTACCACGACATGCATGTCTCGATCGCTACCTCCATCGGGGACATAATTGAGAATCGGGCTCTATAAAAGGAATTAAAACCCTAAAACACTTCTGCTCGATTTTTCCAAGCTTCTAAACCCAAATTCTCTCAAGAAACCCTCAACCTACTCATTCTAAACTCAAGGAATATCAATTATTGCATGATTAAAGAGATATAGGGTTGAATAACCTATTTCCTCTTCATTTGTTTAAAGCATTCTAAGTCAAGGTAAGCTAGGATTTCTCCATTTTCTTTCAATTTCTTTCAATAGATGCAAGGTTATGGTGAGATTAAGTTAAGTTAGAATGATTAGTATTGTTATATGAGTCAAGTTGATAAATTATTGAGTTGTTGTTATTTTCTATAGATTCCCATAGAGATTCAAGAAAAGATGATGATGGAGGGTGTGACCACCACATTTGTTTGCTCTAGGGCTTGATTTCAAGATTATTTTGGATATTGAATTGTTAAGGTGAGTGATAATTATACTATTATGATTGTGCTTTGAACCATGGGGCATAAATACCTATTTTTTCATGAACTACCAATTGTTTTATTTATTATCGTTAAATATCCTTATTGTGATATCAAGATCATTGTAACCATGAACCATGAATCATGAATGAACCAAGACTATGTTTATTGTATGACCATGACATTAATCTCTTGAGAACCCATGTATGATTATTGACCTATGATCCATGATATCTTATTGTATAAATCCCATGACCATGACCCTAAAGCAGGAAATCCCAACTTTGATGTGGGGCAAGAGATCAAGCATTGTGCACAATATATTCCATTGGATAGAGTAAAGTATCAAAGCTCTAGCTAGGAAGGGCTATGGTGTCCTAGCTGTGAGATATAATCAATCTTGCACATAGATGAGGGTATGCTTCGTTAAAAAAAGCCTCTACCTCTAATGATTCATGATTGAATATGTTTTATATCTCAGTTCTCGGTAATGCCTATTGGAAGATACTCATTCTCATATGGAATGTTAAGACTTAAGAATCTCTATTCAAGTTATTGTTATTTCTGCTAAAGTATGACATGTACATGATGAATGGAACCCATGAACCATTGTTATTGTATGAACCATGAACCATTACTATTGTATGAACCCCATGAATTATTGTTATTATATGAACTATGATCTCCTTCTTGTGAGCCATCATTGAATCACCAAGCCTAACAAGTATGGTAGTATAATTATTACTCATTGTTTTATCTTATTAGTGATTCTATTTTTCAGATGAGCTAAATTTTATCGGTTAAGTTTCCAAGGCATTCTTCTCCACCATCGGAAACTCAAGTGATTAATGTAAAGCTCATTCCTTATATTTATTTGTATAGATGATGATGATGTAAACCTTTAAATGCTTCATGGTATATGTAATGAATAATATTCTTTTGGCCTTTAAGGCATTGACCTATGGATGACATGATATGTAAGACATGACTATAGATGAATATATGAATTAAGAATGTTATAGATGAACACATGAATCATGAATGATATTGATAAGTATGGTTTAGCATGATTGTCAGATTTAGATCTTGGGAGATTGCATAATATCGTTATGATTTATAGAATGGCAAGGTTCCTACGAGTTTTCGGTGGCTTTAAGCCTACCCATGCTCTAGGATCGTCGCAACTCGAAAGTCGGGTAGTGACAAAATACTTCCTTCATTTCTTTTTATCTGACGTTTTTTGAAGAATTTTTTTTCCCAAAATATATGTTACTTTAAAAAACCAATAAGACTTTAATTTTTTTTTTCCAATTCTATTCTTATCATCTACTATATAATTAATGTGCATATTTTTCATTACTCTACAATCAATAAGGGTAATTTAGTCATATTATTCTTTAAACTTGGAGTAATTAATTATTTATTAATCTTTATGAAACAACAAAAAATAACATATAAAAGGGAATGGAGGAAATATATAATAATGCAAGACAAAAGTTGAGAGATATAATTTGAAAAGTTATTAAAAGAAAAAGCCCTTAATTAGGGTAATTAATTAATATATAGAAAAAAGTAACTTGTCAATGGAATTTTCCCTTTCTCATTTTGTGGGAAAATATAGCTTAGTCCAAATTGCATGAAAATTCTTATTTCATTTTTCCATTAAATGGCATGAGAGAAAAATCAAATTATGGAACTACTGGCTCAATAGATGAAATAAAAATAAACATACTAATTTATAATGTTAGGTTATTGTTCAAATTTATTATATCCTGCAATTTTTTTGTCAAAAAACTATAGCATCATAAAATACAAATTAATTATCTGAAAAAATAAATTACAAATTAATTATGCAAGAATTCAACTCCAATAAGAAATTAAGGAAACTAACTGATGTGCTCAGAAAATATTCCGATCTTCTAGCACACGTGTAGGCGATCTTTCGTTCCTGCAAAATAACAGGTTAGAGGGTTCAGACGATGTGCCTAAGGGACCACTCCGATGGTTAAGTTAGAAAAGATGGAGATTATTAAACTTTTAGTCACTTGAGAAGTGTTTAGAATTGTGTTACCCGTTTAATAAAGAAAATAGCTCTATTTATAGTAGAGTGCCCAAGGTGCCGAATCCTTCTTGGAGTCGGATTATTCCTTTTCAGTATTGTATATGGAGATGAATTGTAGTTTCATAGTCGGATAAGGACTGCTTGGGCGAGTCTCTGGTTCGCCTAGGGCAACTAGTTTTATTAGGATGTAACACATGTCCCCCCATTAGTATCTGAGTCAAAGGCTCAGATTTTGCTAGGCTTTCGGGCGATCTTTTAACTAGGGTGATCCCAAATGTAGGTGGACTTTACTTGTCGATTTAGTACCCTATGCAAACATTTATGACGCCATCTTTTCGGTCACTTCGTGATAATTTCATTCCTCGAAGAAAGAACCGTACAGACGCTTTTGTCCGTGACCAGTCTGTGGCCAATGATATAATGCGGGCGATCCATCTTTCAGCCGATGGTGAGCATATGGCTAAGTTTACGAATGCTCAGCTGGCTGGGTCAGCGTATGGTTATATTTTTGAGGTATATAATTGTTCATCCTGTGTATTGACTCTTTCTGCTTTTAAAGAACCGGCTATTCATTCTTACTATGTATTTTTATTTTTGTTAGGCTGCGAACGTCATTTTTGAGCTTCACTAGCGGATGCATTCCCAAAAGGATGAATTGCAATCGGAGTGGGCTTGACTTAGGAAAAAACTGGAGACTGATCATGCTTCAGAGGTCGCCCAACTTCAGACTTCTCTTGATGTAGAAAAGAATAAATATAAAGACATGGAGATTAAAAATAAAGATATGAAGATTGAACTCCTAGGGCGAATCTCTACGCTGCGCTCTGAACTTGATGTGTGTCAGCAGAAGGTTTGCCAATTAAAGGGGAAGGTTGAGAAGGAGAAGCTTGAAAAGGAGAAGTACGAGGAGGCGATGGCAAACAAATTCATTTATTATCAGGAAAATGTTTTGGCTACTATCCGAAGTAAATATCCAGAGCAAGACTTCGATTTCGTGGAGGAGATCTATCCGAATGAGGATGAAGAATCTATGATTCCACCTTCTTCTTTGGACGATGGTCCTGTCGGCGATCAACTTCCTTTAACTATCCCGTGGCAATTTCTAGGGAGTCTTGGGCTAACTCTTGGTTGGTTTATCTCATGGCGACTTTCCGAATAGGGAGTCTTGGGCAAACTTAATAGTTGGCCTATCCCATGGCGATTTATAGGGAGTCTTGAGCGAACTCTTGGTTTGCCTATCCCGTGGCGATTTCTAGGGAGTCTTGGGCGAACTATTGGTTGGCCTATCCCGTGGCGACTTTTCGAATAGGGAGTCTAGGGTGAACTTAATAGTTGGCCTATCATATGGCTATTTCTAGGGAGTTTTGGGTGAACTCTTAGTTGGCCTATCCCGTGGCGACTTCTAGGGAATCTTGGGCGAACTCTTAGTTCACCTATCCCGTAGCGACTTCTAGGGAATATTGGGCGAACTCTTAGTTGGTCTATCCCGTGGTGACTTCTAAGGAGTCTTGGGCGAACTCTTAGTTGGCCTATCCCGTGGCGACTTCTCTAGAAAATCTTGGGCGAACTTAATAGTTGGTCTATCCCTTAGTGATAATGTTTTCTGATGTTGAAAGGCCACTTGAGCAATTTGTTCATTAATCTCTTAATAGTCGAAATATGTTTGAATTATAAACACAAAAGATAATAGAAAAAGCAAAAAATAAGTAGAAAAGACTTTTTACTGATAATAGGCTCTTAAGTTGTCAGAATTCCATGTTCGTGGTATGGTCTTCCCTTGGCGATCTTTTAGTTTATAGGCTCCTAATCCTACCGCATTGGTGATCTTGTATCGTTAGCCTGGGGATTTTCTTCATTTTTAGGAAGGTCAGGGAATAAGTTGAGGCCTAGGCCCTCACCCCGGTTATCTGAATCTATGAATGTTTATTGGGAAATCTAAATTGAATTTTCAAGGTGGTGTTCCACGCTCACCGCACCAATTGATGTGCTCAGAAAATATTCCGATCTTCTAACACACGTGTAGGCGATTTTCGTTCATGCAAAATAACAAGTTAGAAGGTCCAAGCGATGTGCCTAGGGGACCACTCCGATGCTTAAGTTAGAAAAGATGGAGATTATTAAGCTTTTAGTCACTTGAGAAGTGTTTAGAATTGTGTTACTCATTTAATGAAGAAAAGAGCTCTATTTATAGTGGAGTGCCCTGTTTTGTCATAATTTTATTGTATTTAAATTATGTTTTTAATGTTAATTTAATATTTATTTTATATTTAATTATGATATTTTTAATATGTTTGTTAGTTTTATTTAGTTTAATAAATAAAATAAAGAAATGGAGAAATTTGAAGTAAAAGTGGACCATGGAATGAAAAAGAAGCTTATAAGTATAGAGTTGTAATAAAAATAATAGGTTCCACTATTTTATTTATTAAAAAAATAAAAAATAAAAAATAAATAAAAGTCAAAATCATCAATCACAGATTCCGTGATTGATGATTGATGATTAAAATAATTAAAAAAAAAATTCAAACTTACTTTTGAATTTGTAGAAAAAAAAAACTTTGAAAAAGAAAAAAAAACGTGTTTAAAAATATATAAATATATAATAATAAAAATAATATATATATATATATATATATATATATATATATATACATATATATAGGATTGAAGAGACATAGGCAGAGATGAGTTATTGTTTTAGAGAATAGTTTTAGTTTTTTTTTTTAGTTTCTTTCTTCACAGGCAGCAGTAGTTTCGCATAGTTTTTGTAATAGGTTTTTCTCCTATTTCATTCCACTTCCAGATTCAAACACCATTTCTTTTAGATTTTTATTTTCAGTCAGTTTTCTAATAAAAATTATATTTTGTTCTTGGGATATTTTATTTGGTGCAAATACCAAGAGATTGGATTTAAGTACTTGATTAAATTGTAAATTTATTTTCTTATTATTTTTGTCTTTTAATTATTGGATTGATAATATTAATTCAATGTATTATTTTGATATTAATGATATAGAAATTATTCTTATTATTCTCATGAACTAAATTAATTTTTGTCTGAAGTTTTATATGAAACTATCATAATATGAATATTAAATAAAATTCCTTTTGATTATATTTATATTTCCTTAATTGAATTGATTAATTGATTATAGACAAATGTTTAGTTACCATTTGTTTAAATTAGGTTATGGACGAAGGAACGAGAGTTGAAATTTATTTCCAGATCTCATTCTTTTAAGGTCTTAAAATGAATTAGAAATATAAGTTTTAGGATTAAGATTTAGTTTTTAATAAATAATTTGATAAAATAATTTCTATGAATGCGATGGCTAATAGACTGATTTTTATTCTTAAAATTATTAAAAACTGATTCTTTTAAATATAATCAATTGGATTTATTTATAAACATAAATGATTGATAAGTGGATTATAGATCCTAGACATTTTTTATATATTGCATTAAAAATCTGCACTTAATTTACAGTTGTATTATTTAATTTTCTGTTTTAAAATTTTTTCCTTTAAAAAATTAAACACAAAAATATTTTTACATTTAAATTTACTTTTATTCGAAACAATTAAAATCCATTTGTAATTTTTTGAGAGAATACGACCTTGGGTGCTTACTTTATACTACAAATGCCCTGTATACTTGTGGGTCGCTTTTGGACAGTATATTTTTAGGCGAACAAGTTTTTGGCGCCGTTGCCGGGGAATTGCAAGGCGAATTTATTTGTTTCATTGTCAATATTTTTATTTTTATTTTTTAGTTTTTGTTTATATTTTTTTTCGAGATTTTATGAACGGGAGAA
>CATKHJ010460719.1:0-12032 GCA_949750685.1 Vernicia montana
AATTCCTCCGGCAGTGGATTTTATATTAATTGGTATCTGTATTATATTAAAATTCCAGAAATCCGTAATTATAGTAAACTGAGTTTGTATTTGTTATATTATGGCATGTTGGTATCTGTTGACTGTAATATGTCATGATGACATATTCTACCAGACAGGAACCTGATGGTATTTTAAGATGTGATCAGATGGACACATCATGATGTTGATATAAGTTCTGTTGGCATGTGGGTCTTTTGCCCTTGATTGATGATTTAATGGTATATTTTCGGTTGATTAGTCATATCAGACTGACTACGAGTTCTGGAAATCTTAAACTTTCCCGTACCCTAGTGCCGGTTACGTACTCCTAGAGTCAGGTTGTGACACTTAAAGAATTATTCATTACAATCTTATAAAAAAACCAAGTATGAGTAAAATTGGAAGATGAATTTTCTTTTTGACTGTTTGATAGTGTATATTGAAAAAAAAATTTCTAAAAAATTTAATATATATTCACTTATAAATAATTTTCGTTATATAAAAAAAAGACGGTATGTATTTTAAAATATTATGAATGTAATACTGTATTTTGAGATATTTAATTATGAATATTGATGTGTTATTTGATGAAAATATAATATATTTAAATTTTATTATTATATAATAAATATTTAAACACTCTAATTTTAATATTAGTCTCCTCATAATTAAATCTTGGCTCCACTCCTGTGTGTACGTATAGTTAGAGTATGCTTAGATATATTATTTATTTATTTATCTTTATAAAATTAGAGATGTAATATTTATTTATTTATTTTTATTAAGGAACTCAAAATTATTTATTTATTCTTTTGATAATAGTGATATAATATTTATTTTGTATTCATTGGTTTGCTTTTTTTAATTTAGTTCCGATAAAAATTTAAATTTGAGATTTTTTATTTAATTTTATTAATTTAATTTATAAAAACTTGAATTCGATATATTTAAAGTCTGAAAGTGATTTCCAATTCGAGATTTTTCAAGTATAAAGTGACTCTAATACCACAATAACATGGTTAGTTGTTTAATTGAAATTCATTCGGCTTTCTGTATAGGAGCTTTTCTAGTCAAAACGTCTCTTGCTATAGAACTATTCCTTTTTGGCCAAATCTCTTGCTATAGAACAATTAATAATATAAATATTAATTAATAAAGTAATTAAAGTATTTATATTATGTATGTATGGGCATGAAAATCAATTTTGAAATTAGAAAGACATGGTCAAATTGATAAATACTTGTTGTTGAAGTCTGAACTTCAAAATTCAACATCTTTGATCTTTGATCTTTATATTATTATTACAACAAATATCTCTGTCTTGTTCATTGTTCAATTCAGTAGTTTAAAAAGTAAAGAAAATGGTGGAGGTGGTAACAGACAAACCCATGGAGCGCAGACCTATAGATTCATTAGGGAAAGGTTTTGATCTGACAAGTGATTTCAGATTGAAATTTGCTAAACAAAGACTCATCGAATTGGATGAACAAAACAAGAGAGATATACTAATTCCTGGCAGTTCTCTTACCATTCCAAATGTTTCTCAAGATATTCGGTGCGATAAAGGCGATCGAATTCGCTTCAAATCCGATGTTCTTGATTTCAATCAGGTCCTACCCTTTTTCTTTTTTGTTTTGTTTTGTTTGATTTCTATATATATATATATATATGTATATTTTTGAGTTGGATTTGAAATGAAATTGTTGTAATTCGATGCTAAATTCACTGTGGAAGTGACGAAGTGTATATCTATTATGGGTAATGATTGTTATCTGACATTGTGGCTTTGGTTGTGTATAAATTGACTGCTTTAGATCATATATATATATATATATATATATATATATATATATTGGGTTCTACTGTGTTTGATTGTTGGATAAAGAGATGGGTGATAGCACTTCAGAATGTCCAACCATCGCTTCCTCTTGTGGGATGTTAATTTTAATAAATAAAATGATTTTCCTTCCATTTGTTAGTGAAACTTTCCACTTACTGTATATTGGGTTCATTTCACTATTGCATATATATATTTATTTATACTTTTCCTTTTGACTTAGATTGTGTTCCTTTAGTATTCCCTTTTGCTATTTTTTATTTATTTCTGTATTTTTTACTCTGATTGTGCTCCTCAGAAGAAGAATTCTGGTGTGAAAGTAACTAAACTTTTGATCCTTATGAGATGAATGAGTAACTGAATGACTTTTAAATTCATTTAGGAGTGTGTTTAGGGAACAATAAGATTATTTGGCAGATGGTTTGTGTTAGAGAGTTGTGTTCTCAAAAACAGCAGTTGGGTTGGCTACAAGTTTTCTTTGCGAGCCTAATAGCAAAGTTCCAACGTAGACTCTATCCATTACATAATGGTCTGGGAAATTATTGACTGACACAAGCTAAACAATCCCAATTATGGATTTCATTATTGATATTTCTTATGATTCATTTGGATAGGTGTGAATTTGAAATAAAAAAGGATTTGGATGTGTTTTAACTTTTAAGTGAAAAATCATAAATAACCAACATGATATCAAATTCACTTTGCCCATTCGTTTCAAATTTCTATACATCCAAGTGGACCTTACATAAATTCTGGGTAGTTGGCATGATTGTACCTTGCAAGCCTGAGATGTATATTTAGGCAGCAATTGTGTTTGTATGGCTCTGTTCAGGTTATACGTGTTATTACAAACATATGTGTTACTATTCTTTGCCATTAATAAATTTTGAATTATATTTAATCTGCATTTAAATCTATATGAAGTTATTCATTATAACTGATATATCTAACTTATCTTGTTTAAAGTTTCTTACTGAATCATTTATAATAAGTTATGAAGTCTTCTTTTTCTAGCAGATGTCAGAGCTACTTAATCAGAAATCTTCGATACAAGGAAAGGTTCCATCAGGATATCTTAATTCTATTTTCGATTTAAGTGGGGACTGGTTTCGTGATGCTTCAGACACCAAATATCTCGCTTTTGATGGTTATTTCATCTCATTATACTATTTACACCTAACAGCATCTCCACTAATACTGCAAGAAAAAGTAAAGAAGTCTGTTCCACCTCGTTGGGATCCAGCATCATTAGCTAGGTACCTTTTCAATGTTTTTGATTAAATAATCATCTGAAGTTAAGCATATAGTAAGATACTCTTGCAAAAATACCACCAATATCAAATATTTTTTTTTCTCTAATCACATGAAAATATGTTCCTGTACTGGATAGTTGAGCTTGGCTCCCATTAGCATGAAATTGAATTATAAATGTGACTATAGATAGAATGAAAATATAAAAGTATGAAAGAGAATCAAAAAGTAGGTACTCAGAAAGAAAGGTGGATTTAATTTTGGAGCTCAAATTCACTTGATAAATGTCACCAATGGATTGTGTTTTTACTTTTACCCTGAAGAGGAAGAGATTTGATCTAATATGTTTTTTACTTCTTTGGTTGACCTTGAGTAACCTTTCCCTGTATATATTTATTTTTGTATATACATGTAGGATTGCACATTTCTATCTGGAGTTTCAATGCTTTAAAAGTTTCATCATATGTTTCTAAGTAACCTGTAGAGCTTATTTTTGGTACACAACTACACATATAGCTTATGATTCTATTCCCAGCAGAATGAGCTTTTTTTTTTTTTTTTTTTTTTTTTTTTAAATTTTGATTGCAACTTTCCATGAATCATTTTCACCAAATTAATTTTGCACGTTCTGAAGTTTAATAGCTTACAATCTACTTGTGCTAGTGATTTTAGAAGCAACTGGGGATAAAATTTGGCTGAACTATCAGGTTTTTATTTCATCCTTTTGTAATAGGTAAAAAACATTATGCATGGTGAAAACTGAAAAGGGAAAACAAGAATAGGTATGAAGAGAAAATAATGGACATAAAAAATTGCAGACTAAGAAGAAAACTTTTCTCATGCAGTATCTTAGCACACAACTCCCAAAATGTAAATTTTCAATAATCTTCTATTTTAGTCTGTTGAAAAGATACTTTTGGAAAACCTTTTATGTAGACTTCAAAATCCCAAAACATTAAATGTGAGTTTTAGATACCATTTAGTTCATTTTGTGTGTGTGTTTGTGTGATGGGGGTGGAGGTGTTATAATGGCAATGGTTTAGTCTGTTCAATTATTTGGTATGATGCAATATGGGCTATGTGAGCTGCATTAGTATGGCACATCAATGATGGATGCTGATTAATTTTATTAGGCAGGTTCATCCGAATATATGGTACACACTTAATAGTAGGGATGGCTGTTGGAGGTCAAGATATAATTTGTGTTAGACAGAGACCTACCTCACCAATTCCTCCTTCTGAGCTCAGAAAGCATTTGGAGGATCTTGGAGATTTTTTATTTTCAGATAGGAGAAGCCCATCTCTACTACAGAGGAATACAAGAGATGGCAAAAACAAAGTATTTTTCTTCCTCTTTAGCTTATGATGTTGTAATTTTTATTTATATTCTTGGTTGATGAAGTGATATCTTCCTATAGGTACCCGAGGTCTTTAATCGAATTTTACAGTCAAACAGCATGCAGTTGACCAGCATTACAGAAACATCAAGCAAGGATGTAAGTTGGGAACTCAGAATAAACTGTATGTGTCCTAATAATATATTCTTTTTAATTCTCTTCTGTAACATGGACAGGGCCTCACTATCATTTGTTCAAAAAGAGGAGGGGATGTGTTCTCACAGAGTCACTCCAGTTGGCTTCAGACAGTGCCAATTAAACCAGAAGCTATTCTCTTCAAATTTGTAGCTATTACTTCTCTTCTTACTGGGATTCCAGGCAGTGGTTATCTTAGTCATGCAATTAACTTGTATTTGCGATGTAAGTTTGCCAAACCCAACTAGTGAAAAAATATAAATTCAAAATTGTCGACCCATACTTCGGAGATTTGGTTATTGGATAAGTATTGTTTTAAAATGTAACTGCTTCAAATTCTATTGGTGACTATCTTAACAATATTGAATCACTGAGGTTGCAAGATTGTACACTAGCTTATGATGCCTTTTATGGATTTTCACAAGAAAGAAGAGATCCAACCTCTTGTCTTGCCTTTATTGCATTAGTTTCTTGAATTTCCTCTTGTTTTCAATTTTCCACAAGTCATTAGTCTCACTGCGGAAGTTTTATCATTAGTCTCGCTGCAGAAGTTTTATGTCATGGAATTTGGGTTATTTCTACTGTGATTGGACCATGGGATTGGGGTTTGAGAGACATGCCATAGTTGTAGCCTCCATTGTCCCTATCTTGTTATTATATGGCTGTAGACAAATGAATAAGGCTTTTCTTCTCTTTTTTCTTCTCCATGATACAATGTCAGTGCCTTTATTATTATTATTATTATTTTTTTTTTCTTTTGGGTTGCACAAAATAAAGACTGTTCATTGCCTCTGTCCAGACAAGCCTGCTCCAGAGGATCTACAGTACTTCTTGGAATTTCAAGTTCCCAAGCAATGGGCACCTATGTTTTGTGAGTTGCCCCTACGACATCAAACAAAAAAGGCTTCTTGCCCTTCCTTGAGATTCAGCTTTATGGGTCCTAAAATATATGTTAGCTCTACCCAGGTATGACAACTGCAAACTAAGTTTTAGACATACCACTCCATCCCCTCTCCCTCTCTCTCTCTCACTTTTATAAATTTCTCATTTTACTAGTTCTATGGATAGAAAAGTTATAGGGATCAGGAGGCATGGAGTAGCATATTTATCAGACAAGGTTTTTATGAGTGCTGCAGCACAATTCAAATGTGGAAAAAAATAGACACAGACTAGCAATTATATTTACAGTTGAATCATGAATTTCTTCTTTTTCTGGAAAAGTTTTCATGTTTTACCTATAAGCTAAGAAAGTGTTAGGGGTTGCCTCATACAGAGGATGCTCAAATGAGGATAAGAGTCTAGATATGCACACAAAACACAAAAGATAGTTCTCTGAAGTTCTGTTTAGCAGAAGGTTAATGAACAAATTTTTTGGGCTTGTAACCATCAAGCACCAAAACTGAATGTATTATTGAAGTGCGCTTATTCTGGCTATCCTATAGTCTAAGATATGTTACTGATCTAAGATTTCAGATACATAATGAGTTAGGCTTCATACCTAAATTAGAAATTCTCAAACAATTGAGACTCCGGATATACAAAAGCTGTGACAATGGCCAAGGTGATTATGCTTGTCTATTAATTCATTCTAGTCAGCAAAATGAAATATGGTGCTGAACGTTATTTCACCTATTCTGCATCTCCTGTTTGTTTGTTGGTTGTTTGTCTGTCACCTTATCTGAAGTAGGATTTTGTCGCTGAAAATGTTGTACCTTGGCAAATAAGTGTCATCCTTTTACTTTTTTCGTGCATGGGATCATGGGATCATGTACCTTGGAGAAAAAAGGGCAATAAAAACACAGTATTTTCAAGTTTAAAATCGTCACTCTTGTTTTTGTTTTTCTTCTTTGTTTCAGAACAAGTTTTCTTAGCCTAACCTTATATTATTTCTATCAGAGTATTTCAGAGCTCATCCAAATCTTTGCCTACACATATGCTCAGTTTTTCACACAAGTCAATACGTAGCAATCTCTGTAAAATCATCCTCATACTTCGTCTCTGTGTCCCTTTAGGCTTATGTTCTTGTAGCATTTGAAGCAACTGATGATACTTCCACATATTTGGCATATTCTAGGAGGCATGTCTGGCCATGAAATTAAATATGAATAATCTGTCATTCTATCCTTGAAACTGGGGCAGTTGTAGTTCTCTCCATGTCTGAAATGAATTTTACCTGCATCAATGCATTTCTGGAGTCAAATTTTACACAATGCACTGCAATAATAGCAGTGCAAGTTGCAGTTATCAAATCATCAAATGACAAGTTTCTTGATCTTGTAACATTTCAGGTGTCAAGTGATAAAAAACCTGTGGCTGGCCTACGTTTGTACTTGGAGGGGAAGAAATGCAATCGACTAGCATTACATCTACAACATCTTTCAAGCCTTCCAAATATCATGACTTTCCCATCAACAGACACCACCATATGCAGGCAATGTGAATGGCGAGGCTCTGATGAATATAAATCTAGCGACCAGTTCTTGGAACCAGTAAGATGGAAGAGATACTCTAAGGTGTGCACGTCTGTTGTCAAGCATGATCCTAACTGGTTGCTGGGAGATTCAAATGGGGTTTTTATTGTAACTGGTGCACAGCTCCTTAGCAAAGGGAAGTGGCCCAACACAATACTTCATCTTCGTCTCCTGTTCACACACTTACCCAACTGCACCATCAGGAAAACAGAATGGGCAGTTGCGCCAGAAGCATCTCATAAGTCAAGTTTTCTCACTACTCTGAGCACAACATTCACATTGACTCAGCGAACCACCACTGGTCCGGAAAAGCAACCTCCAGCTGCACTTAACTCTGGCGTATATCCAGATGGTCCTCCTGTTCCAGTGCGCTCTGGAAAGCTGCTTAAATATGTGGAGACAGCTGAGGTGGTGCGAGGCCCACATGATGCTCCCGGACATTGGTTGGTTACTGCTGCTAAGCTGGTAACTGAGGGAGGCAAGATTGGTTTGCATGTGAAATTTGCTTTGTTAGACTATCCATGAATTTCACTATGTGAATATTTTTGAAACATATTTTTATTCTTTTTTTTTTTTTATATCTATAATATTCTTTTCTTAGTAGATATGTCGTGAGAGAGTTACCCCATGTTTTGTACAGAAAATGAATTAGAAAGAATGCTTTGATATGGTTGAATTGACTTGAATGTTGGCATTTGGTTTGTACGAGTGGAGAAGGCTATTTGTTTCTCTTTTTGGTGTGAGAGACTGAGGAGGCTCCCCAATATTGTGTAAAGGTGGCAACGATTCGGCCCGTGGACTATTGCCCTAACAATTGGAAGGGAACTAGGCCTAACTGTATGTTCTATTCCCACCATAATTGTTAGGTTAATAGTCCACAAGTTCCAAATTATGACAAATGGTATTAGAGTTGATCACTAGTGGAAAATGCAAAATAAGTGTTATATGGGACTAAAGTACTATACGGTGGGAGTCACTTTTAGTACTCATGAAATCAAGTGTTATGCGGTGTGTCTTTCATTCACGGCAATTCATTCTTTTGTGAATGGGCTAATGAAGAGAAGGTTAGAGTTTTAGCTTTTCACATCCGTATGTAGTGTGTGTGAGATATAAAGATTAGTGTGTTTTTTCAAAATTATCATAATTTTGATGTGTGTATGTATTTATTTTTTGCCTCTGTGTATGTATTTATACATTTTGAAAAAAAAAAAAAAAAAAAAAGAAGAAGAGCGTAAAAGCGTTATACAATGGGAGTCATTTTTAGAATCCATAGAAACCACCTCTAGAATTTACATTGCTTGATGGGCTGAGGTCTGGGCTATAAGTATAGCCTTGAAGAGGACGTTAATGATTTGAGTGAGAGAGATTGTGATATTCAATCTCATATCGGAAAAGAATTTTTAATTTGATCTTAATATAAGGGTCTTAATAAATCACTATTAACACCTAAAGTTGATTTTTGGGTTATGTTATTAGGCTCAATCTCACCTATTAGCTCAATAGTCCAAATAAATCACTTTGAAATGCGTTAGACTTTAGGCTGTAAACGGATTAAATTATGTATCGGATTAATCATTAAAAATGATTTTAAGCCAAATTCAATTGAATTTTATGGCTTTCGAATCAGATCGAATTGTATTTATTTTATTAGGTTGTAAAAAAAAATAATTTAAATTTGAAGAAAAAAATTACTAATTTATTTTAAGTTAAATGGAGGATTTTTTTTTTTTTTAATTAAAGCATGTCACATTTAGTCATATGAATAAATTAAACAAGTTGATCTGTGACTCAACATTTAAGTACAAATTATTTCAAAATTTATATAAATTCAAATAAATTTAATATCAAAATAAATTAAAAGATAAATTATTATTTAATTCATAAAATTTGATCTAATTAATTATTTCGTCCCTGCATTTTAAAAAATTAACTATTTAATCTTTGAAATTTTATTCTGTCAAAGGAATTAATCATTCTGTCTTAATTTCTTTAAAATTCTGTCAAAAAAAATAAAAAAATAATTACTAATACCTAAAATATTCCCTACAATCACGTCACCATCATCATAAGTTAATTTCTATTTATTTATTCGGATCCACAAACCTCTCAAACCCATGTTGTATTGTTGATTGTTAGTAATGTGAGTATTTTTCATTCTTTATTAAAAAATTGGAAAATTTGAAGCAAATCAATGATCCTATCTAATTCCAATCAACTAGCAAGAAAATCTATCAATTCTTGGTTCCATTTGTTTGAAAGAAAACGAAATATCATACAAATAAAAACAAAAGAAAACAACAGATAGAAAAATTCAATGGAAGGCAAAATAGAAAATTCAAAGAAAAAAGAAAAAACCCATTTCAATAAACCTCACAATGATTGGACTTTCACTTTCACAACAAAAAAAAAAAAAAAGGAGGCAATCAAAGTATTGCCTCTTCGGTCTCAATCGGATCCGATATAAGGATCTACAATTTTTTTTTTTTTTAAGAAAAGAATAAAAAACACAAAGTTTTAAATAATATCACAGAATGTGTGTGTGTGTAATTGAGAGAAAGAGAGAGTTTAGTGTCATCTTGGGCTAGCTTGAAAGAGAGTTTCTGTGGTTTAGAGAGATTGATATTACTGGTTTTGATGGTTGGTGATGATGATTTTATCAATTGGAGGTTGAATTTGAGATTTTATTAATGAGAATTTGAGATTGGTAATTGTAGAGGAGCTCACCGACCTAATTGAAAATTTAAAATCCATACAAATTTTCAGGTGCTTTAAAATCTTGTTTGACAAAATAGGATTTGCCTCTATGTACCACTTCTAGAGGGAGAGAGGGAGAGGCTCTTTGATTGGAGAAAATATTTTTGTTTTTTATTTTTTATTTTTTATTTATAAAAACAGTTATATTAGCATATGTTTATTTTTTTAATTAGTAAGGTTATTTTCACCATTTCACCTTCATTTAACGGTAAATTACATAAAATTTAGAGGAAATGACTATTTTTTTTTGACAGAGTGAAACTTCAGGAATTAAATAATTAATTTTTTAAAATATAAGGATAAAACAGTTAATTGAGTCAAATCTCAGGAACTAAGTAGTAGTTTACCTTAAATTAAACAAATAAGTTGAGATTAAATTTGTGAATGAAGTGAAAATTTACGAGCTTTAGACAATTGTCAATTGTGTTTCCTGACAATGCAATTTATGTAAAATGGAAAAAAGTTAGTTAGGCCTAACATCTATTTGGCTATGATGATTAACTTTGATTCATGTTGTTTTTTAATCATAAGATTTCATCAAATCAATAAAGGTTAAGATTTCATCAATTATATTATCTTCAAAATCATGGCAAGAGATCTCTCAATATAAATATAGAATGGCAGGAGTACCGGTATCCCAAGTATACATATAACTTAACTTATATTCAAAGGAAAGTAAAATATATTTATAATGTGATTTTGAAATTATTTGTTAAAATAATATTATGGGTTTCATTTATTTGAAAATATACGTTTCGGTATAATATGATGATAAATACATATATTGCCTTGTGATATACTTAATTTTGAATTCCTTTCTTCAATGTATAAAAAAAAATGTTTGCAAAGAGGAAAAGAAGGTAGTATTACACGGTAAATTATATTATGGACCTAGGTCCATATAACATTGTGGACTAAGGGGGGACCAACTATAATTAAGGAGAAAAAAAAAGGAGGGGGGGGGGGGGGGGAGGAACTGTATTTAAGGAGAAAAAATTGAGAGGGGACCACTAAATTACCAATTATAAAAATCATGTTTTTTTTTTTGCTGGAGAATAATTATATGAGTAATAATAAAAATAAATACTATTCTTTTTTTTTTATTTTAAAAATACTATTTTTTTTATGAGTTTCTAATTTTGGTAATTATAATTTCAAAAAATTTCTATTAAATACAGATTGATAAATTTATATGACAAAATTGAAAGTAATTTAATCTCAAAATTTAAATTACAGAAATTTAAAATTATTTTTTTAAATTTTAATTTAATTTGATGATTTAATATTTTTTAAAATATTAAAACACTTATTTCAAAAAAAATATATTTAAAGCACTATATGTGATATTAATAATCTATTAATTTTCAAATTAAATGTGATATTTTTTGTTAAGCAAAAAACTGTCAGTGTGTTTTTTCGCTCTGAAAAAATAATCAGATACAAATATCATTATATATAACCTGCAGGTTCATTATATATAACCTACAGGTTCATTTAAGAATAGTTAAAGGTTTATTGAAATACAATGACATGTTTATTTATTTATTTTTTTTTTTGCATAAGGTGCAGGTTTATTTTTGAGAAGTTACAGTTTCATTTATCAATGATAATAGGTTCATTGAAAAACAATTCTTATAGTTCATAAATGATGAACTTACACCATATATTTGATGATAAGAGTATCATGTTCATTATATATAACCAACAAGTTCATTTGAAAATAGTTAAAAGTTTATTAGAATACAATGACAGGTTCATTTTTTTTTTTTTTTTGCATAAGATGCAAGTTCATTTCTGAAAAGTTACAATTTCATTTAGCAATGGTAACAGGTTCATTGAAGAACAATTCCTACAGTTCACAAATGATAAACTTACACCATATATTTAATGAACTTATAAGTAATACTTAATGATCATGTTGCTTATAAATGATGAACCTACAGTTTTTGTTTAATGAAACTATCACAATGAATCTAATAGTTACAAATACGAATAATATAAATAATTTATCATGCATATAATTGTGTCAAATATATAGTGACTAAGTTTTTAATTTTAATTTATGATTAATTTTAATTTTAATTTGTGAAATAATGATTTTTTCAGTTATAAAATATTATTGTAAAAATAATAAAATTGAAAGATTAAATAAATTACTATACCAAA
>CATKHJ010460821.1:0-13147 GCA_949750685.1 Vernicia montana
CGTTAAAATGAAAGAAGGAGAAGGAGGGATCCTAAAAAAGGAAAGCTTGTACCGTGTAAAGGTATAAAAATAAAAACAAGTGAACCTATATTTGATATTTTTAAAGAAAAAGCGTGAAGGAAGTAATTTCCTCATGAAAAAAAAAAAAAAGAAAAACCCACTAATTAACCCATCTATTTATGGGCTTAGAATGAGCCTGAAATGTTTATTGGGTGGATGGGTTTCTTATTCAAAAAGAATAATAAAAAATGGATAGGCTTGGAGTACACTAGAGCTGTACTGATAAAAGAGTGAATTTTTATCGCTCTTGAAATTAATTTCTGTGCATTGTGCGGGTAAGTATGAAAATAATTGTATAATTTACTTAATTACATGTATTCAGAAATAAGAAATGTAATTATATAATATGTGATAAGTGTTAACCCTAAATCTGAGTTTTAGAATTAAAATCTTTGGATTATTTTAATTGGTGGTATAAGTTTCGACAGGTCAAAAAAACTTATGTAAACAGGAAAATAACTTCATATATATATATATATTTGGCAAAAAAAAAAAAAAAAAAAAAAAACTTCATATATATATATATATATATAGAGGTTAGCACCGTCAATCTTCGATCAAACTTATATATACTTGAAAGTGTAGATGCATGACAACAATAATTTGTTAATTTTTTTGGTTTTCTCTTTTAAATTCTTTGATTGTAGTTTTTTATTGGACTCCTCAATTTAAAATTTTACTACGCCAAAAATTTATTGCCATTTTTATTAATTTTTTAAGTTAAATTAGATGTGATCTATTTGGGTTGCCATTATTTTATTTTTTTTTTTGTAAATTTTCTATTTTTATAGACTTATTTAATTTTTAAAGCCGGCTCAAAAGTAGTAGTTGGGTTCAATTTATTATGGGCCTGGATATTGAGCAATCTATTAAAATAAACCTAAAATGGACCCGAATGTACATATTGAGCCCAAATCTCTTGTAAAGTCGTCAAAATATATTAGAATTTTTATTCTCTTATTGTAATTACGATATTACCCCTCTATAGATACTCTATAAATAGTTTTGTAAATGTATAATGTAGTTTTTGATCACTCATTTCAATCAAACAACTATTTTGCTCTAGATTTGTGTGATCATCCCTATTAGAATTGATGGTTCCTTACGACCTATATATTTACTCATTTGATTGACAGCTTCTCGCAGCATATATATCAAACCCTTGAGCCAAAGTTGACGGTATCGGCCACCTATATACTAAAAAACTCAAGTTATTTTTATCGCACAGACTCCTAGCTGATAGTTGATGGCACCACCTATATACCAGCAAGTTAGGTTAAATTATTCGCACAAATCCCAAGATCTAGTATAGGCAGAACTAAAATAAAGAACCCCACATTAAATTAATCTTAAGGTCTTGATCTTGATTAATTCACTTTAGATTAATTTAGAGTTAACATCTTTTTGGCATGCTTAGTGGGACGATTTTTAGATCAGGAAGATGTTTAATATTGGAAACATTGGTGATCGGACCAGTAAGCCAACCGACAAATCTAATGATACCATTGACTGTACATCAGCATCTAGAATAGCAAACCAACCTTTATTGACATCGCAATTAAAAAAGGTTGGGAATATCATATTCCCCGAGGACGTTGGGACTTAAAACTCCCAAACTAATGACCCAAATACAATCGAGAGATGATTTTGCCGAGACTTCCCACCCTGAGCGCAACTGACCAAAGGGCCATTGTTGATGGTGTAGCCTGAGAAAACAATGACCTCTACCTATGGATGGTTGAGCAAATTGCTGTTGTAATGAGGCCGATGGTGGATGAAAATTGGATGGTGCAATGATTAATTGACCGATCTGTAGATCGATTTACAACAATTTTGACATGTTTCACCAAACTTATGGAAGGAAGAAACGACGATATGGCTGGGAGAAGGAACTTCGTCTACTAGTTTATAAGAAATGTTCCTAACAATCAGAGGAACGAGCTTAGGTACGGTGAAGCGAATCTGTTGTGCCGAGCTGATAGAAGCTGAAATGAAGCACAACCATGGCGGGAATACATGCCAGCTGGCCAAGCCGACCCAGGTAATAATCTCCCACCTTATAATAATGATTATTGGAATAATGGTAGATATGACAACATGAGGGATTATGAGCCTGAGCATAATCAAGAAAATGATAGAAGACCGAACTATTGATACAATAATAATTAGTACGATGATAAAAGATGACTGAAAAAGAAATCGAGATGATTGTAGAAACCATTAGCCGATTGATAATGATCTTATGAGGGCTTGAGAAGAATGGGGTTGGATTTTAGGGATACTACTTAACTAGTGTATAGGAATCCCTACCCTAATTGGATTGACCAAGTGTATCCGTTTCCTAGAGGTTACAAAATCTCCGAGTTTGTCCTATTTTTTAGGGAAGACAACTCAAATATTGTTGAGCATTCATTACTCAGTGCAGGGAAGCATCAGCTGAAAACTTCCTTAAGCTTCGATTGTTTGGTAATTCTTTGATAAAGACGACCTTTACTTGGTATACCAACCTTAGGTCAGATTCTATCACCATTTGGGCTCAAATGGAAGAGCAATTCCATACAGAGTTTTACCAAACTCCTCCAGCAATTACTTTGGCTAACTTGGCAGGACTGCTCAAATGCCAGGTGAGTTGGCTGAGAAATTTATGGCTCAATTTAAAAAGGTTATAAAGCTTATTGCAATGCCAGTATCCTAGAGGCTGAGCTGGTCAACCTTGCATTTAGTGGCATGAATATAACTATCAGAGAACACTTTGAAGGCAACAAATTCAGGGATTTCTATGACCTCCTTGACCAATTGATCCAGAAGGCTATCCAAGAAGGAAGGCTTGCATTCCCAAATAAAGGAAAAACACTACTAGTGAAGACCAACTCATTCCCCAAAGCAACAATCAACATGACCGAAATAAATACTATAGGCTTCAAGATTTTGGGGCAGATGAACTACAGCCAAACCCCATTGTTCGGCCAAAAGAGAAGGTGGATCTGTAAACAAAGGCAGAAGGGAAAAGGCCTATGATGGATCCCAAACTACAAAAGGCCCAGCTAGATGGAAGTAAGAGGACCACTAATCCTCTACCTGAAATCGGTAAGATTGATACCTATTTAGTTTGCCCATCTTGTAAATATGAATTTCAGGTGGTACCAAAGCGAAAGGAGCCATAAAAGGATAAGGAATCTTGTAACAAAACTTATACTCCAACTCTCGAACCTATGAAGCAAAAGGAATGGAGACATGCGTTAACTTAGAGACCAAGGCAACTTCCAGACAAGTCTCGATATGAAGGAAGGAGATAAGCAAGGCCACTACCTAAACCATTAACTACTAAAGGTGAGGGGCAATCAGCTAAGCCAAGTTAAAAGGACCAAATGAAGTCTCAATCAAGAGAACCTAGTACCTTCAAACCCAAACCTCAACATACTGAAAAGTGGGAGACTTATGCTCCCAACAAAAGGAGTGTATTTGATAGGCTCGACCCAAAACAATCAAACAGGCAGATCCTAATAAAGACCCAAAAGAGAAGGATGCATAGGCAGAGGTAGGCTGAAAGGGTAGAACAGACAACCAAAGCAACTAGAATTGAAGAAAAAGTGTTAGCCTAAGACAAGCAAAAGGCTGTTAAGGCAGAGGTTCGGCTGCTAGAAGATGAAGCTAAAAGAGTCATACTTCAAGCTAAACTTTACCAGCCTGATGACAAACCAAAATCCTACCAAGTTGAGGAAACAAGCTCAAATAGTAAGAGGAAGAATGTATGGAGGCCTAAGGAGAAACAGCCCGAGCCAGAATTAGGGTAGCAAAATGGCTCGGAACCATCTGATGAGAAGGTTAAAGTAAGCTCGGGGGCTATCATTAATATGGTATGCTACCTGTCAAATGATTTTTTGCTAAACCTGGTCAACAATCCACTTTGGATAGAGAAGTGCTGGAAGTGGAACCCACATGTGAAAGGGAAGGAGAGGTTCGAAAGTTAGTGATAATTGAGAAACCACTAACATCCTTAACTAACCATATTCGGCCACTCTACATCAAGGTCGAGGTTAATGGAATAATTATCAATAAGGTGTTAATAGACAATGGAGCAGGGGTGAATGTCTTACCCTTAAGAATATTAAAGAAGCTCAGCTTAAGTAAAAAAGATCTCGAGAAGGCCGATGTTTCCATGACCGACTTCACTAGGGGGAAAACTATGGCAGAATGATTCATCTCAGTTCAAATGAAGGTCGGTTGTGAAACTCAGCCTAAAGGAATGTTCGTGGTAGATGTGAAGAGTAACTACAACATCCTACTAGGTTGAGATTGGATACATTCTAATGGATGCATCCTGTCATCCATGCATCAAATACTCATCTTATTCATGAAAGGGTATGTGGAGATTGTACATACTGACTTGGATACCTTTCGGGAATAAGTCCATATGGCGGATGCCCTATTTTATGAACCTCAAACCGGAGTGACAGAGTTGATCATTTTGAAGAATGGCAAGTGCACCAAGAAGCAGTCTAAGGGGACATCTTTAGATCAATCAAGATTTTTGGCCGATGAGTTATTTCGGCCTGTATTAGTTTGGCTCAACAGTCAAGCATCATCTTTTGAAATTATTAATGGTTAAGTCCAAAAAATAAAGAGAGTGTAGGAAGAAGATCAAGGATCTGCTCTGAGAACGTAACATAGTTGTGGCTGAATGCATTTATGAAGACAAATAACAAGATCCCTCAGGCCAGCTGCAGCTTAAAGACCTCAAAGTCACATCTCATAAGCTTCAAGATGAACCCACTAAAGTGTAAGATCTTTTGAAAGAAATCAACTTAAGTACCGAGGAGGATGTTCGGCCTATATTCATAAGTGCAAAATTAAATTGTCACGACCCGAACCTAAGGGCATGTGACCGGCACTAGGGAACGAAAAAACATAAAGCTTCTGGAACCCGTAGTAAGCTTGACTAACCACTAAATGATAAATCTACAATATGACAGCTGTAATTGTCTTAAAACAAGGGCTATGGGCCCACCTGTCAAGCAGAACCTATACAAACATCATATTTCTGCCACTGAGGGCTACAACATCAATTATATTAACATCATCATCGTCAGGTTTCTGTTTAACAGAACATCACATCAACTATAATGAGGAAGCTCAGCTATCCTCTAAACTCATCAAACTAATACAAACCATACAACTGTATAGAATTATAGATAACGAAAATAATAATGCGGAGTTCTAAAAATTTATAATACAGAACAATATGAAAATAATTACATAATAAAAATAATATGATAAATAACTTCACTACCGAAGGATGATTGGCAGTAACAATTCAATTAAAATTTTCTTCTCAAGCTCAATCTTCAACCTGGAAAAATAGGGAGACAGGGGTGAGCATCTCAACTCAATGAATGATACTAACCAATATACCAACCTGGTGTTCACAATCATTCTTTATAAAGAAATGCTCATGCATCGTGTCAAAGAGACAATCAATCACATAATCATCCAAGGATAGGAATTAGTCAATAGAAACTACACTAAACCTCAATATGGGGAGCCGACCCCCTCCCTTGGCTCTTTTAATTCCAATCGTAAGGCTAAGTGAGACTAGTTCGAACCGAGCCACATTTCTCTTGTCCAAACATAGGGCTCAGTGAGACCAGCTCAAACCGGGCTAAAACATCATCATCATAATCATATCTCAATCATCAGAATATACTCATAATCACAATCAGAACCCTATGTGGTCCTATGTCATCCTAATTCCATCCAAACATCCACAAATAATATATAACATAATTCTTATGCAACATTCACATTCAGATGCTAAGATGTCTTTATGCAGTCATAGTGCATAATCATATACATATATAATTACATACAATAAATGCAATGCACGATGAGTAGGAAAACATATCAGAAACTATCACTCACAAACTTGACGAAAAATCCAACTAACTCTCCTTGGAGCATCTGTTGTCTGGTGGCTAGGAGGACGTCTGAAACACATAAACTGGACCATAGATAAAGTACATTAGAATACATACAACTCCAACCTTAACCCTGAAAGCTATACCCAACGACTATAAAGATTTTGTCAAAATTTTGGCAGAACCTCCCTTATAACTAGGACATCATCCCACTGAAATAAAAGAAATAAACACTTCTAAATAGCCATCAAAGCTCACAACAATAACTCAACTGTCCCTCTGGGCCTCCATACTCGAAGATTATCAACAACCTCAATCTCCAGTCATATATATATACATAATCATGAAACATCATCACAACATCATTTCCAATGAGTCAAGTCAATCATACACATATATATATACACACACACACACATATAAGGAAGATTATTGACATAATTAAAACATTATATAAAAGTAATTTACTTAAAAATAATTTTATTAGAAAAGGTAATAACTAAAAACTTTTTAAAGAAATATATATATATAATTATAACTTGTCTTAGTTTCTTAAAATCATTCTCTTAAAACTTAGCAATAACACCATAATTCCAACTCATAGATACATACAACTAATCATACTATAAGACATCGATTGAAAGAAATTCATTTAAAAGAAAATCTTACTTTTAAAGGTAATTTCATATCCAAAAATAATCTTTTTATAAAATCATTTTCTAATAAATTTACTTATATACATAACATCATTTATAATAATATTAATTTAGCTTATAAACCTTTTAATATTAATTTAATTTCTTTAAAATCACTTATTTGAATTTAACAATATAAAACTCGTATAATTTGCTTTAATAATATAAATATAATTCATATACATATACATATTTACATTAAAGAAAATATATAAACAACTTATTTTGATATTTAGTTAAAACAATATAAACTTATAAATCATTAATTTTATGTACTCAAAATAATTTTATAAAATTTATTTTATTTAAATCTAACTTACAAATCATCAATTATATAATTAAAAGAAAATTATCAATAATATTAATTCATCTAAAATAATTTCATAAAATCTCATAATAATTTTAAATTATAAATTTAATCATTAAAACATATAAATACATACAAGGTACTTATTTTTCGGGCATTTCAAATACCGAAATAAATCGATAGAATAGTGTTCTAAGCTTACCAGAGTCGAATTCTCGCAAACTAGCTTCAGAATCGTGATGCATGCATGGGGTCCACTCGCCGATGACCGGCCGGCGATGACTGTGGTGGATGGGGGTGTCGTTTATACCAACTTGTAGATCATGAGCCACTCATTTTAGAATTGCTGGTGGTGTAGCTTCACTCTCCTTGGATTCTCCGAAAAATGCCTCGAAAGTTGTAGAGGCTGAAAACTTATCTCTTCTATTCTGACGACGTCAGACATCCTCACTGGTCGGGGTAGGTATCAAAATGTTCCTAGGATCACAAGTTTCAAAATGGTACCAAGCTTGCTTAGAATAATGGCCAGAATTGGCTGAAAGTTCACCAGGACGTTTTGCTGGCGGTGAGCAATCCAAACACTTCAGGTGGCGCATCCTCCCTCGTCCGACGTTAGTTCTCGACCAGGCTAGTGGTTTTGGGTTTGCTAAGAGGTGGGCAAGGCGATGGTGATGGCGGTGCAACTGGACGGTGGCCAGAGGTGGCAATTGGAGGTCAGTTCTCTTTCTTTCTCTCTCTCCCACTTTTGTTTCCCTGTGCCTGACAACACCTAACAAAAATATTTTGGTTGGTCCAAAATGGACCAATCAGGCAGCAAAACACATATCTAATTTTTTTTTTAAACATAAATCATATATAATATATACACAAATAATTAATATTTTTAATTTAAAATAATTCTTTTTCTTTTTAAAGAAATTTATAATATCCAAATAAATTTTTTTAATTAACTAATGTCATAAATATTTTCTTTACTTTAATTTAAATACATATATTTTAAAATTTAAATATAAAACTATAATTAAATAAATAATATTTTCATAATAGTAATAAATTCAAAATTCTATAAAAATGAAAATTTTGAATATAATATAGCAAATATAATTAAATAATCATATTTTCTTATAAAATATGATTTTTAAAATAATAAAAAATTTAGGTTATTACATAAATGTTGAATTTGAAGCCAAAGTAATTGCTTTGTTGAGAGAGTTCAAGGATTGTTTTGCGTGAAACTATGATGAGATGTCAGGCCTTGACAGAGAACTAGTAGAGCATCGGTTACCTATCAAGTCAGGATACAGGCCGTTCAAACAACCTATGAGGAGGATGTCCAAGGAAGTTGAAGAGTTGGTTCGGGAAGAGATCAAATTAAAGACTCTTGGATGTAGGGTTCATAAGAATGGCCAATTACGTAGAATGGTTGTCCAACATTGTCCTAGTAATGAAGAAAAATGGCAAATTGAGGATATGTGTTGATTTTAGGAACCTCAATTTGGCCTCCTCGAAGGATGAGTATCTCATGCGGATCTTAGACATGCTAATAGACTTGGCAGCTTGCAACCTTATACTTAGTTTTATGGATGGGTATTCGGGGTATAATCAAATCAAGATAGCCAATGATGATGTGAGTAAAACAACTTTCAGATGTCCTGGGCCAATCAGAGCATATGAGTGGGTTGTAATGCCATTCGGCCTAAAGAATGCTGGTGCCACATATCAAAGAGCAATGTACACCATCTTTTATGACGTGATTAGCAAGTTTATGAAAATATACATTGATGATATAGTGGTTCGGTCCTAATAAGAAGAACATCATTTGGCCGACCTTCGAAAGTCAATTGAGAGAATGAGGGAGCACAAACTTAAAATGAACGCTCTTAAATGTGCTTTTGGGGTATCGACAGGAAAATTTCTTGGGTTTTTAGTGCATCAAAGAGGAGTGGAGGTCGACAATAACAAAACTAAGGCAATTATCGAGGCTCAACCTCCCCAAACAAAGAATGAGTTGCAAAGATTGATTGGCCAAATTAATTTCCTAAGAAGGTTTATTGCAAACACATGTGGGAAGCTTCGGTCATGGCGTGGATTGCTAAAAGTTAAGAATGATAATGAATTGGTGGACTGAAGAACATCACGCGGTATTTGACAAGATCAAGACCTACCTCACCAAGCCTCCTGTTATGACTCCTCTAAGTCCAAACCAACTATTGATCCTATATATTTTGACCTATTCCATCGATAGCATGCTGGCTTAGGAACAAGAGGGGTTCGAACGGGCTATATGCTATCTCAGCAGGAGTTTGAACCTGCATGAAGTGAAATACACTCCAGTTGAAAAACTCTGCTTAACCTTGTACTTTTTCTGCATGAAACTAACATATTACATGCTCCATGTGATAATCTTAGTTATCAATAGAACCGATATATTTATATTTTGTCTCGACCTTTCTTAAGAAATAAAATGGGCAAATGGGCTATAGCGCTATCGAAGTTTGCTCTTAGCTATGTGTATCAAAAGGCCATTAAGGGACAAGCCTTAGCAAATTTCTTGGCTCATCACCCAACAAAGGACTAACTAATTAAGGAGCAGATCAATTGTGTGTTTGTTAATACTTGGAAGATGTGGTTTGATGGATCAAGAACAACAAGCTCGGTTGGGGCAGGAGTAGTGTTAGCCTCACCAGGGGGCATCATGACAAAGTTGAGATTTGTGCTCAGTTTTCTATGCATCATGCAAACCACAAAGACTTGTTTTGAGACCTAACACACTTGATATGGAATTAAGCCCCAAGGAAACCTAAATCATATTTATGGAGAAAACCTTGACTCAATGACCTACAAGAATCATAAACCAAAGGTATAAGAAGTCTTTGACCCATTGCATATTATGAAGCAAGAACCAAAGATTGTTGATGCCACACTCAAGAAAAGAATGAGAAGGTGAGTGATAAGTCTAGTTTTGAACGCCACAAGGAAGGATTCCTTGATGAGTTCAGTAGTTCTCAAAAGAACCAAAAGAGAATAAATCTCACATCAATTGTATTGAATAATCTGAATAATCTCTTTACAATAGAAAATAAGCCTATTTATATGGAATAGGCTACCTAACCAAATTACTATAATGACCTTAACCAAAACAATCCTAATTTAGCTAGGACTAATGAAAATAAGGCCTAATTAAAGGCCCGTATAGATTTGCACAAATTTGGGCTTTAATATATATAAGTTTTGTCCAAAACTAAACATAATTATTTAATAAAATGATGTCTTCTAGCTATGGGCTTAAGTAAAGTAAAACAGGCCTAATATAAGCATAGGAATCGATCTTCAATGTCATAGGCTTGGATGATTTGAAATAAGCAATAAAATAGCCCAATATCATCAATTCGATTCCAATCTTTACATGTGTTCAATAAGACAACCCCCATCTTGGGCTTGAATCAATGACACCAAGCTTTGATCTTCATATAAGCCAAATTTGATGCTTGACTCTAGGATACTTCTATTATGGATAGCTTAGCCCATAATCCTTGAATAAGCCCATTGAGTGCAATGACTCCACCTAGGATCATATTATTCCCCTTTTCTTGAGATGATTCGTCCTCGAATCATACACCATGGTATTGTAGAAGTGTGGAGCTTCTCTTATATGTGTCATTCTCTCTTTGTTGTAGAAAACTCATCCTCGAGTTTTGAAGTGCTGGAGTAGTAAAATCAACAACACACAAATTTACTACATTTCCTCATTGGTGACTTGTAGCAAATGAAGTGTTTGAAGAATTTGAAAATTTATTAGAGAAACATCAAAGATATCATGAGGCAAAACAAAATTCACTTTAAAAATATTCAAAAAGTTAACATTATTTTTATTTTCATATAAATCATTTTCCTTTGCTTCTTCATCTTCTTGCACTTTGATGAGCTTGAATTATGATAGATATAAAAGAGTATTTATTAATCTTAATCCATCAAACATTTTGTTTATGTTTTATGTTTTATTTGTTTTTGTTAACTTTTTATTTTGAAGTTTGTTTTCAAGTTTTCCTAGGTTCTTTGGAAGGTTTCTATGCAATTTTGAAAAATTCCAAAGTTCGAAGATTAATTGGAATGAAGTCGGAAGCAAAAGAAGTGAAAAAAAGAGTTTCAGACATGCACAGCTGTACACAAAATTATAGGTATGTTTGGCACGTTTCAAAGCCAAAATTTGCGAAAAATCACGCACGGCCGTGCAAGGTGAATGGTGCACGGCCATGCATTCTTTGATGGGCATTGACAACTTAAACATCTTTCGGTATTTTGATCATAACTTGAGTTAAACACATTGGATTGAAGCGATTAAAGATGCATTGGAAAGCTAAGAGACATATATACAATTTTGATGCAAACCTAAAAGCCTAATTTGATCATATACTCTATGAAAATAGCATGCAATAAATAAGAGAGTTTCACAAGAAAAAAAAAAAGAGATTTTTATTCCTAATTCAAATCAACATCAAGGATTGATTAGTATTCCGATTTTCTTGGATTCTAAAGACTTCATAAACCTCCTAAACTTAGAATTTGTTATCTATAAATAGAGTAGGATTCTCAATAAATTGGGAGGACCCTTCTATTACTCTTTCTATCAAGTTTTCTTCTTTTCTAAAACTCTTTGTACATTACTTCTTATTTCTTAATTATGAGTAGTTAATTCTTCTCTAGAATTTAGATGTAATCTTTTGATTTGCCTATGATTATTTATATTTGATTGATTAATTTTGATTTTTAGAATTAATCTTTTGTCTTAGGGCGTAAAACTTATGATTAACTTGCCATTAGTTGCATGAATTAAAGGTATTGTGTGAGGTAGCGAAAGTGGAAGCATAATACTAGTTCATTGAGATATTAGACATGGGTATGTGTTGCTTAGAGATAAGAGCACTCCTTTGTGATTGTTTTAAGGATTTTCATAAAATTTAATGGGTTTGTATTAATTTACTGTAATCATGAGAGTAGACATAAAATTAACATGAATACTTGTGTTGTGTTTTGAGAGAGAACATCATATAATTTAGAAAAAACTTGCCGATAGTGAAATCATCCACCCCGCGACGAATCCTTTGATCATTTCGAAGGTGTAACGAGCATGCATGTACTGTTGGACTCACTCGAGGCTCCTTGACTCACATGTGGTTAGGTATATCGCTGCTCTAGTGTGACGGGTACCCATTTTTAAGCCACCCTTACCGTAATCATGTAATGAACATAGAGTTGACCCTAGGTTGTATGTACCATAATTAAAGCCTTGTACAGTTGCATTTTCATGAAATGACTTTTCATTCATGCATCCATGCACACATGCATTAGACCAAGAACCTTGAACCAAGTGAAAAGTCTACCAAGCTCATACCGTTTTCTCTCCCCAAATAGTCTTTCCACCCATTTTGACTTGTTGTGATCTTATACTTACCCATCTACCTTTGTTTGGTTGTAAGGTGAAAATGGCCAATCTAGAGGGAAATTTACCAAGGGACTCAAATGTTGATGATCCAAATGAAGTAACTTAGCTAAACACACTCTTAGCCACTCTAATCATTAAATAAGAAGAGAATTTGCAAGCAATACGGGTCGAGCTCAGAGATCAGAGACAGTCCATTCTAGAAGAGGTGCAAGCCATGGTTAGTAGAGCTAGTCTCAATAACCCAAGCCCAGTTCTGAACCAAGCTACCTCGAACCTTAATCAAACTGCTTCGACCCGAGTCCACACAAACACTGGCTCTACCTCCAGGACTGTAATTGACCTCACTGACAAAGGCAAGGTTGTAGCTAGTGTCCCTCAAGCCATAGAAACCCCAAATATCACCACTCACTCTGTTACTTCCTCTCCATTGAATCTTGTTCAAGGAAAGGAAGCTTTCTCCCATCCTGATCTTAAAGCCTTCATGGAAAAATTCGAAGCCATGGAAAGAACCCTAAAAAATATCAAGAGGCATGATGATGTGATTGATGTAAGCTTCTTGACACTCTTTCCTAATGCTAAGGTTCCACCTAAGTTTAAAATGCCAAACCTAGACAAGTTCAATGGAACCACCTATCCTAAAACGCACTTGAAAATGTATGTGGGGGCGATGAATCCTTTGGGGGTGAACAATGAGCTCCTTGCTCAACTCTTTCAACAGTCTTTGACT